>JAWLST010000040.1:0-292936 GCA_037043885.1 Penicillium goetzii
ATTGAGAGTGATTAATTGAGAGTGATTAATTGAGAGTGATTAATTGAGAGTGATTAATTGAGAGTGATTAATTGAGAGTGATTAATTGAGAGTGATTAACTGAGAGTGATTAACTGAGAGTGATTAATTGAGAGTGATTAATTGAGAGTGATTAATTGAGAGTGATTAATTGAGAGTGATTAATTGAGAGTGATTAATTGAGAGTGATCGATTGAGAGTAAATCAATTGAGGTGAAAACCAGTTGAGAGTATCTAGCCAACGATATCATGCAAAGGTACTCACCCTTGAGGATCAAGACAAATGCTCCACCCTTAAGCGAAATCAGGTTACGAGAAGTCATTGCCAGCCTGAGTCTCCTGCATCCTACCACCAAACATGATGTAAAGAAGGGCAGTTGTACTGTATCTATCTTGACGGGAATCACTGTTAGGTAGCTAGCTCTTCCAGGCAATAGGATTCATTAAAAAAGTACGACGGACAATGAAGGATGGATGCCTGAAACTTGTAGACGACGGGATTGGCGGCGTGTCGCATGTCTTGGCATGGGCCATTCTACTTCCGTACTACGGCGATTATGCATGAAGGAGTTCGCCCTTTTGTAGACTGAACTGCTTCAATGTAACATCATGGCCATCCACTTATTTATGCAGGTAGACTGTCAATCCACTTTTTGACAATGCTTTAACGATTATTGTGTGACATTTGTTAAACTACCGCTGAAACAAAGTGGTGCAGTAACTTCATCCCTTGCTATCATGCGAGAAGCCCACATAAAATGAGAGATCTACACTCATTGGGAAAGAGAACGGAGAGAGTCAAGGAACGGTGCCCATCTTCACAATATTGACAACGCACTGCCGGCTAAATACATGAGACGGCTCTACGGGTCTCTGCCAAGAACCCGAGCGTACCTACTGACTCGATCGATAATGGGACATTGCTGGTTATCAACATATGCAAAGTTCTTCCGCGTCCGCGACGACGACATGTGCGTTTGCGGTGGGTGGGAAAGCGCGATACATGTTCTGCTAGACTGTGTTTCACTAAGAGATCTCCACCGAGAGGTCCGAGGGAAGGTCAGCGATGCGTTTAACAGCATGAAAACCTTATTGGGAAGATCTGGAGAAAGGGGAACTGCTTCGCGTGCCAAGACGATGAAGGCTGTTTTGGACTTCGCGGAGGCGCCACAGCGATTTCGAAGGCGCGCGCCACAAGGGCAGCACGACAAGAAATATGGCTATTAGGTCACGACCAGCCCCAACAAGGCTCTAAGTTCGTTTAGGAGGTGGTACACGACACGTGTATTTCTAGATGTGTATACATAGTTGTTGTAGACAGTGTATCTTTTGTAGTATGAACGGAAGCTTGATTATTCTCATTTCAGAGGGATATAGAGAGGCCATATATAAAGTATGAAGTCTAAGTTGATTGGAAATCAATTTAGAACTTCGTACAGTATAGATAGTACAGGAATTATTTCCGATGTTGCGGCTTTATTCCTGAGCAGCTACAGCCTCATCACAACAATGTTAAACCTGGCTCCTCAATGGTCGACCGCATATTGGGATGAGAAGCGCTGGATTCACCCCAGTAAGGCATGATTAACGAGACGGATGAAAATCGGGGCTACAATGAATAAGTTCACGGCACTAACTAATTGAGGATACAGGATTGGATAGATCAGAAAACACGTCTCTGATTAAATACATTAATACATTTACACTAAAGACCATAATCGGTTTAGCTGTCGGCGAAAATCGATGACTGTCGCCGAAATTATCAACTTCAAAAAGTCCCCAACTTCGATACCTTTTTCTGACTCACCCATAGATGCGGGAGAGGTTTCAATTGCAGATTCCGATCGGGCTGGCTTCTTTGACCGACATCAATTTCATGCGACCCCTATGTGGCTCTAGGCCTATTCATGAATTCCCCCTTAGATGGAGCTATTGTCGAAATATGCTTGGACGTGCTGCGGCGGTACTTCATGCTCGCAGCTCTTGCACATCCAGGTGTGATGGATTATGTTTAAGATTAAAAGGTCCGTCCTAACGCGTCGGTAGGATGCCAAATGCAGGTCGAGTAATATTAGGTTCTCTTAATGGCTTCCTTTGTAGGTCATTCATTACCTCTCCAGCGGGCCGCCGCTAGCGAGAGCCACAAGTCTCAGTAGAGACTGAACAGACACGAAAGTGAGCAAAGTCAAAGCAACAACCATAAATCAGGAGTACGAGCCGCCCGTGTGCCATTCCAGTAATATGGCATCAACCTGTGTTTTCGTTCTCTACCAAAGGGATTCTCACACTAAATAACTGACATGAGCTCGTTGAGTATTACTTGCCCGTTGGTCAACATGCGCACTTTTTCAGCGAGGACTTCTCGCTCCTTCTTAGTGGAATCCGGCTCTGCGGCGATGTTGAGGACCTCGGCATCCAATAGCTGAGAAATCTTGACAGGTGAGAATATATGCTCGAGTCCTCGAATAATGTGACGCTCAATCACTTGGACCGCAGTGTTTGCAACAAAAACCTTCTCATAGACCTATTTGACCATAAGTGACTGACACGTTTAATTGAGTATAGTGAGTTCATACCTTGTAAATAGCCTGAAGGCAGTCGAGTACCAGTTCTGAGCTGTGTTTGTCCATATCTGGATCCATTCTCTCGGAGTAGAACTTCATTGCCAGGTTCACATTCACACTTGGGAAAGTGTGGTCCGAACTACATCCTGGCACATCCATATGCTGCGTTGCATCTTCCAAACATTTTTCCAACTCGACCTTCCGTCTCTCAATCTGGCGTTTCTTGATCGTGTCGGTATAATAGTGATTGTAGTTGATTGGATAAGACCTAATCTCCTCCAAGATTTTCTCCATCTCTTTCATGGCGAGTGTGCGCCTTGCATTTATCTGATCATGAATTGTTGGCCATAAGCGAAGTTGGATGTCACGGGGGCATTGGTTCCTCAACAAGGACTCGAGAAAGGAGCGACAGAGTCCTGTAATTTGCCCGATATGTGCAAATGCAAAAAGATGCCACTTAGACGATTGCTCCCAAAAAAGTTCAGCAATCACAAGAGGGTTAAAATTCCCTGGCAGCTCCCTTCCACGTGCTTGAGTGACAGCATCATTTACCCAGTGTATGGCTTCATCGTGACTGACTTTTTTAGGAGGCTCAATATGGACGAAGGGCCCAGGCTCCTCAGCCGGTTTCAGAGTTTCGCTCGATGGCTCATCGACGTCCTGATCATTCTCTTGGTCAGATTGGGGTTCAAGCGAATCAAAATGACTATCTTCTACCCCAGCGCTGACAATGTGGAACTTGTGGCCATTGGAGCGAATTTCATTAGAGAAAGCTGTATTTCTCAATTGGACGATTGCTCTCAAGCGCCTGATAGAGCCCGGGCTGTTTGTCGGAAGCGCCTGCTCTTTATCACATTTGAAATATTCTCCTTCGTAATAGCCGTTTACTGCCGCCTTGCAGACTTCGTGAAAATCGAGACTGAGTTGTGTCAGGAAGTTCCGGCATTCCCCAGCAGTAGTTCGCGCACTTCCTAACACGTCTAGCTCGCTCTTTGCCCGCGACAATGCGCCTTCCAGGTCTGTATGTAGCCTAGGAAGCTCCTGGCGAATATGATGAAACAGCAGCCTGCTGAGACGAACCACCAAAGCCCGGATTCCCACCCGATCAGACCCAAGTTGGCAAAAGATGGACGCTCGGAAATAATGTTCCTCTGACGCATTTCGTTCGAGAATAGAACAAGCCATCTCCTCAAAGCTTCTGTTCTTGAGCACATGCCAGCCAAGGTCGAATATAATGTCCTCATTATTTGCCAGGTTAAAAAAGCTTAACTCGGTCTCAGAGCCTGGAGGAAGCCTATCGGGCTTGGTGATTATTCCCAATGTGCGCTCGCCCTTTGGGTCATATTGACGGACCAGATTCAAAATAGGCTGATTGGCATAGTCGTTTGCTGCAGAGATTACAGCTAAGCAGATAGTCCGAGGTGACGAAATGTAGGATTTTGTGATTTCCACGGTCAGGTCAACGTCCACTTGAGATGCATCTTTAGTCTCTGCCTGGATTATACCGGGAAGATCCACCACCGTGAGCTGCGGCCTGGCTGGTCCCTCGATCTCCACAACAAGAACGTCCATAGCGAATGCCCGTCGAGATCCATTGAGTCCTTGATTGTCCTCCAGTCCCATTGAGCTCATTGCTTTGGACATGATTTCTGGCAAGTCTAGCAGATCACAGATAGTCTCAGAAAAGCCGTCCAGAGCGGCTCGCTCCTCTGCCGGGCGTCGGCGGTCAGGTATAATCCTGATCTTCAAAGACTCCGTCGTCCCACGGCGAAGTATAATTTCAGTGGGAAACCTGGTGCAAAGATTATCTTTCCGAGGAAATGGTATCTCCGTCAATGCTTCCAGAACTGAACTTTTCCCTGCTGACTGGTCGCCACAAACGACTAGTTGTGGAAGTGAAAGCACATTGTCAAGCCCACACCTACGCAACTCAGAGACTGTGTCAAGGACCTGCCGTTGCTCCATACACTGTAGCGCTTCTAGAGCAGCGGTGTTAGGCACGCCAACACCGCCCATAGCTACCATGTATGTTAGCAAAGAGTCATGGAACTACATTCATGAGTAGACTTACTCCCTCTGACTATGCTAGAGCCAGTCGAGCCTTGGATCTCGACAGCACCCATCCTTGCTATGCACTCGAAATATGATATTTCGACACGTGTTCGGAATCTGGGCTTGAAGAGTCTGATCTACTAAGAAGAAGGGGAGAGAAGCGTCCGAGTATTTTTTAGTTATTTTGAAAGCATTTCATACAGTTTCACATATCGCAAGTTGCTCCTTCATTCTCAACAAATGCGTAATTATAATAGCATGGGAATTTATCCCTTTAGTAAAGGAATCTGACATTTTTGCAATTGGAATTTACTTAATAACACTGACCTATCGAAATTCCACATTTTTGCAGTTTAAATACGACTTGGTGATGCTGACTGTCTGCTTCTGGGCTCATTCATCCTCAGCAGGGGATAGAGCCGAACTGAGATGTGATGGCGTGGCGCACTTTGGAAATAAGCGATTAATACTCGGCTGGTTCCTTTGCAGACCATTCTATAATTTGGGACCAATTAAGCGAAATCAGAAAAACATCAGGAGAATCCCGCTCAATGAAATGACAGAGCTTCTCTGCCGCTGCTTTAATGCTCATTTGATATCCTTCTGATATGAATCTGTGTTCATTATAAATTGTGTAGAATAGATACTCAGTCATCCAAGCTTGTGGTCTAAGTTGAATCAAGAAGAGTTTAGAGGTCCAATTGCTTCTACATATGTAGCTATATTCGAACCCAGAAATGGATATACAGATATGTATTCCTCTATATATATATTCTATCGAGGATAGTAGGGTCGTAAAATCCCCCCACAATAGTTTTATTATTTGTGTTGTGATCCTACATGTCCTCACAGCATCCGTTGTCTTTTTTTCAATTTGGTTCATCTCAATTTTTTTTGATTGGGGTCCCCTTGGTAGACTAGCTTACTGTATTATAGATATATATATTGTGAGAATTCAGGTGACACTTTATGGCGGGACTTTGGTGGTTCTTGTCGAACACAGATGAGGCACAATACCGCTAGACAAGAAATGCACCAGCGGCGTCATTCTTAATATATACAGTCATTTATTATTCCGACAGTTCTCAATTTCGTACAGTCGTTTGAGTTTTGATTGGTTTGCATGTGGGATCAGGATCTTATTCGAACAAAACTAAGAAACTCGTATAGATCGAACATGCAATGAAGCAAGCAAGCACAGTGAATAGTTCAATTATTGTTACTACACATTCTTTTAACCTCTTACACTCTTATATAGGTTTTCTCTCCTTCAATTTATTCTTCTTTGCTCGGTACGCAGTATCGTGGCTTGTCCTGAGCACTATAACCCAACACTTCTATCCCCTCTTCATCCTACGTCGCCCTGTTGTATGAGGTGTATCGACCACCCCGCTAGCTTTGTTACTGCCGATTTCTGCCTCCACACCCAACTTCTGGATTTCTCTCTCGTGTCTCGACCTGCCTGTATTGGGAAGGTTGCCTTGAGCTTGATGAGGTGGGGGGATAGGACTAGGAGGAGCT
This sequence comes from Penicillium goetzii, assembly GCA_037043885.1. Lineage (NCBI taxonomy): Eukaryota > Fungi > Ascomycota > Eurotiomycetes > Eurotiales > Aspergillaceae > Penicillium > Penicillium goetzii. The sequence continues at coordinate 6,156 of JAWLST010000040.1, forward strand.
GTTGCATAAGCCAGCAAGTGAATAATATTAAAGATATATCTCTTGATCTAAGATAATCCCTGAGCGGATATGTGCTATTCACACATCCAGAATGCCACGTTACTGTATAGTCTAGTGGGCATCAGGGCGAACATCCTACTATCTAGCAAGGCCTCAGCGGTATGGAAGATGGCTAAACCATCAAAAGATCTTTCCCACTTTAATATAAATATGTATATATTGCATAGTAAGTCACAATATGTGTTCTCACTGCCTCGTAAATACATTGTTCACATGTTACAGAAACATTACAAAAAACCAGAATCACACCGTGGTGTGCAAGCACTAAAGCGACTGACCCGCAGAACCCTCATGCGATCTGAAAATATATCTGACAAAAACAACATGGAGCCTTAATCCTCGCCGGAATACGCGTGTACACCCAAGTTGAGCATGTTATTATGAGGACGGCCTTTAAATAAAGCAACTAGATAAGCAAAGGCGATAACTATCTGCCCTTTCATTACCAGTGGATGTAAAATTGATGCCTAGCAAAACACACTGATCCGTCAAAGAGGCAGATATCTGCTCCATGCTCACCAAACGTATGCATTGGGCCGTATCCGTCGGGACAGCTACAGGCCGGCATACTATTTTGCACATATTCACATATATTTTCTTCGCTCGAAAACATTGAACATGAAGGTGAGATGTGCCAGAATTTCCGCCACCCTTACGTTTGCAAGAGCGGCATACTGTTGCGACAACGGCAGATACCGGTTCATTCGATGGGTCGAGGTCAAGATAGGGCAGATGATGTTCCGCGGGGTATTCGACCAGTAGTAGTGCTGAACAAAGAGTACACCATGCATAGAGATGGTTTTTATTCAATTCTACCATCTGAGAGGGATCCGATGTGCTTTCTTTGGCGCTTGTAAAATCTGGGTATATCGCCTTGTCGGTGGGCCAGAGCGTCTCATTGTAATAGAGCAAACTTGATGCTGCGAACTGAGCTTAAGCGATTCACATACGACCACGTCAAGGATAGCGTGCGCACCTGGTCTGTTTTGGATTGTGGCTGGTAAAATGTAGCCCCAAGGGTCCCTGGTAGATGAAGCAGAGGGAGCCTTCCCACCATTTTTCTTTCCCATTATCTGTTTTGCGAGGAAAGAGGGCAGGCTAAGGTGGTATGGGTTAAAATGGCAGTAGTTCGCCAAATATAACATGCTAACGTTCGCGTTACACGGCATGCAAAATTCGAGAATCTGGAATTGTCTCATTCTACATCGTCTGGTGGATCTTTTGAGTCACGCCCCTTGCTTCAATTGTAATGTGCAGCTCAAGGTGGCTTGACGTATTTAGCCAATCGCGCAGAGTTATTGGGACGGTGGCTCGCCTATTAAATTCATTGCTACGTAACTAATGTAGCAACGATAGAGTTGCTCTAATATCGCGTCCCGAACAATAGCGTTGAAATAAGAAAAAGCTCCCGCATCCCAGGGGGTTTCTACTGCGTAGGTGGCTTTTGTATTTCAGAAAACAAAATATTTTTAGAGGTTGGGAATGAAGGAACAGTGGGCCCTCCTGGTCATGCCCTGATAGATAAGAGGTCTGCACCGCCATGCAGTCAAATAGACTGCACCAGGATCCTTGGGATATAGGGCTTTCTTGACCGATATCCCCACGAATACAGCGACAATTACTACGAATATCAATAATTCTCATAGGGCTAGATTCCGCGAAGTCAAAAATTAGCGCTTCGAGATCCCGAATAATGCGAAGCTTAGCAGCCGGCATCGATCCGGACGACGCGGACATCGATATTCTTCATGAAGGGCCCTGGAGAGCGCCGACTAGTAATCAACGGGATATATCCGATGTATATCCAGCAGACATGCCAGAATTGATTGACGCAAGTCAGGCGGCTACCTGGTAGCGGCGAGTGAGAATGGGAGAATATCTACGGGACTGCCTATAAGCACGTTTCTTAGCCTAACTGCAATGCCGCCGATGGACAAAAGTGCGATTGAAATTGCTGCTCGGGCAATTTGGAGCGCCGCTGCGAGTGTTGTTTGTGTAGGCGAACAGATCATCGCACATGCGGATTCATGGACCCGCGAAAAGTCTGCACTGATACAGAGAGGCAAACCTCCACGTGGGCCCTTGGAGGCGTTGAATCGGTTAATTCTTTATCATTGGTCGGAAAAAACCTCCAAACTACAGTAGCTATGGCTCCCACTTTTTCGGGGGCAAGTTATGCGTCTTTATTCTGCGCATAATAACGAGTAATTCACATCATTTGTGCTACTCTAGACCCTACGCAACTGCAATTGACTGCATGTGCAATAGTAAAATGGTCATGTAATCCAGATCATATTCCCGGCGGGGCTTCGTCATTCTTACTGGTTAGTTATTTAAGGTCTACGGGTAGTAGAAGCTATCACTTTCCTAACTCTTTAAGTACTACGAGATGTAGGTGACTTTTTATGACTGGCGGATTGATAAAAGGTTGGATATTACTCAAGGGGCTCTAGCCACTGTTCGAATCTGGGAGGTTGGTATTGATTGATGTTTAGCCCCGCCCGTCCTGCGTCATCACCGCGGTCCGCAAATATTGTCGATTTATCATACGTCCTTGCTCGGTTTTAAAAAGTGAGGAGGGTAGAGGAGGCGGGCATGGATATTGTGCTTGAGCTCGATCGACGTGGTCATAAGCCTCTCATTACTTTTAGTCGGCAGGCATTGGGGCAGTCATTGATTGACCTTGTTACTATATGAAATATGATGACATTACGCGTATAAAAGAAAGCCCGTGAGATTCCTTGGAATCCTGTGGTGGATCTCTGCATATCATGTGGGAAGTTGTGCCAAGGAACTAGATGTTCTACAGGAAGGCCCCTCTGCCTGTTTCTCCCCCTCCTTTGTGCGGGTGTATTAATCATCACTCACGAGGTGAGGTATATCTTTGGCTCAGAGAACCGCAACAAGTGATAGTAGCGACCAACACCCATGCTGATCAGCTGGCCGTTGTTTGCAGGCGAACAATACCCTCAAAGGCTCCCGATGGCGTGAGCCTCAACTAATTATTACTCACCCTTAGTCTGTCATTACCATAGGTTCAAGAAAATTACTTCCAGTTCTCACATTGGCAATGATGATTATAGCACTCAACTGTCGGCGAATCTGGTCAATCACTAGTGAGGTTTCAATAGGAATTGAGTGAAGTTTAAAGTTATTGAGTCTTCAAGATATTATTCTTTGTGTTTATGGGTTCTGAGAAAATTTCTCTATACTAGCGAGTGAAGAAATTTCCATCGTGGCTTTACTTTCGCTTTTAGTCTATGAACTCATATTTTCTTGGCTCTCTTTTGCTAAGTTGGAAATGCTACTGATCCATACTGTAAACACTATGTATAAATTGTTGGCATTTCTATGTCAGCCTTCGCAACAAGAGTGGTCCAGGAGCTTTTGGTATGTATAAGTAATTGTAATTGATAATCCGTCAGATAGCGTTCTCGGGTGCCACCATTTCGTCAGCAGCTTTATCAGCCGCGCATTCAAGACGCCATGGTCCCTTACAATTGGAATTTAAGTTATATCATCAGTAATCTTTGAGAAGAATTGGAAAGACAGCATCTAAAATATGATTGAGCATAAACAATGCTGGTTTCCGCACGTAAATGACGAAAATAAATTGCCATTGCCTTTCAATTTAGCATCACCATGGCGTTTTCGCGTGAAATCGAACATCAAAGGTTTGATCAGCCATCAAATTTATAAAAAGAGCTGCTCTGTCTTGTAGCGATCCGTCGAAGGAAGGGTTTCCCAATTTCACAACTCTCACAATGTAGGTGCCAGCAACACAGAAGCACATGCATGTTGGCATGTTCCGAACGCCGAGTTGCACGCAATTATAGAAGCAGGTGCGGATGCTCCCATCGTAGCACCCCACATGAAGCCTGCAGCAGAATAACAGGCCATAACTATGCTTGCACAACCAGCCTGACATATTCCATAAGCAGCAGGACCGGCGGATACGTCGGAGGCGAGGAGCAAAGGGAACCAAAATTGTGCGCAATGAAATCTCATCGTGATATCTGGTGAGCTTAGAGATTTATTGAAGTCTGGTTATATTTGAGAAAGATGGATAGTTGATGTTGAATATACGTGACGCGTAGACCATGTGAACTTTTGACCGCAAGGTGGCCATGGAGAAACAGGGGATGCTATTGTTGGTCGAAGTGGCCTGTCAATGACGTCAACGGATATGGTCCAAAGGCCGGGGTCACCTCGAGCAACATAGGTGACCAAATTGGGCGTTTAGAAGAAACCATCGGGCTCGCACTACCAGAAGGATCGAAATGGCACGGAATGTACTATCGTCAACGTCGCAAACGGGCCCACCCATCCTGGCTCCGAAAAGAAATTATTTTTACATTTGCGGGTCAGAAAGGTCTGAAGCGGTTGGATGAGATATGGTATCAAACGTGGAGATTAAAAGCGATTTTAGGAGGGCCTCTTACGAACTCTCTTCGGACTACTAATGACCGTGGAAAGGATGGAATGTACGGATGCAACGGGGCTTGACGCAGTGACGAAGCGCATGCTTCAAATAAGGAACGGGATTCCATGGCTGGAGGATAGGGAAGCCAAAAAGGAAGACTCAAAAGGTTGCTTGTATTTCGGGAAATGGTTTGAACTTGGAAGGCATATCTCATGGAACTGTACTTCAATAAAATGTAAAAAGACGAGGGTTGGGTGAGATTAAAGGCCAGGTTATTTCTGTGTCATCTCTGTTTCATAGCTTTCTCGGGTATACAGGAAGAGTAGCAGCAGCAGCAGCAGCAATGGTAGTTGTATTGGGTTACGCTGACCCCTCGTCGAAGTTGGATCATAAACCATAGCCAGCTAGCTAGGTACGGACTCGTATTTTGACCTAGTATCAGTACAGTAAAACAACTGCCGAAGCGATATGCAGTATACACCTATACATCTGAGTATGTACATTGAGAATGATGCACTTCCTGATACAGTCACTAGCGAAATCTGCGTCCACCCCGAGGACAGCTTTTATTTAGTCAAGACCCCCCACTTACCAAGGCCTTAGCGCGGATGTTGTATTGACTGGAGGATGCTTAGTTGATGACCGCCGTAAGATACGTGTTATATGACACCACCTCCACCAGTGTTTCACCGGTCAATATTCAGCATTGGACCCATTCTTACAAAAGGGGATATGTGAATTTAAACCCAGCATTGTTCAATGGACCTCAAATCAATTTTGGGTAAACATCAAAAAGACCTGCGCGAAGCCGTTGGCAAATGCCTTAAACAAAGATCAGTTCTCTTTGGAGAGACAGCAGATTTCGCAAGTGACCATATCATGTATGACTTTCTGCAAGGTCTTAAGTGATTCTAGAATCATAGCTAGGGTTATCATGGAGGGTAAATATCTGGATCTGGACAAAAAGCGGAAAAAGTCATGACGTCGCTTAAGGTGGCAACTTGAGCCTTCCTCCTGAGTCCGTTCGATACGTATATATAGTATTAGTGATATTGTAAGTTTCGAGCGCTCCTGGCGATCCGCTTTCCCTAGCAACATCTTTCCCAAACCACTAAATAACAGGGCATCTTTTATCTTTATTCCCTTCCTTCTTTTTCAACTACATAAATGGATTGTGACAAAACTATTCCACTACCCTCGAGCCAACAGTCAGCTCAAGCGCCTCTTGTCGGAGTATTGAGGCGATTCTTGTCCGTACAAGAAATGGCTCAAATCATTAAACAATTCCAATCAGAAGACTGGATTCTGAATGGTCAAGTCCTCTGGAGTGGCATTCCTCGTGAAAAGGCCCAAGAATGGGCTGATAAGCATCGACTTCAAACGTTGACTACAGCAATGGGCCCTCTCATGGATGAAAAGCACCCGGAGTGCTTGAAATTGAAAAAGAGTCACCGACAATGGAGTAGATATGTTCATGGTGCTTCCGCTATATTTGCTTGGCGTATAGCCCAGGGTGAAAAAATTACACTGCTTTCACCTCCACCGCCAGAGCGATTTCATCCATCAGGTCTTTCTTATTATCAACTCATCGAAGAGCCAATAATTCGGGGCTTACTTGATCAAAATTCCGTTCAAAAAATCATTATAACACATCCGATGATTAAGGAAAATGAAGACGAAGAGTTTTATTATGAGCTATGGCCAAATGACAGAAGCGAGAAATGGTTGGAACGATTCGGCTCGCGACCCTACAAGGTGAAATGGAGACAAGTCGGGCACAGCAACGATATAACAGAATTGAGAAACTTAATGACTTCCAGTGAATGGCATGTCTTTTGGTCTGCGCAGTTTAAACAATTTGAAGAACAAAAGGTTCGTTTTTTCGAATGCTTTATTACCCCTAGCGAATATACACTTATAATAGAATAGAATAAATTACCGAGATTCACATCGATTGGTTTATCATATTTGCTTTTCGACAAAATTGGGGGGAATACTAATGGAACAGATGGGAAGCAAGGAATATTTGAAACGGCTAGGTCTACTTTGACTGTGATCTCGCCTAAAGATATCACCACTGAACAGAGGTCAGTGAGGAGGCTTGAGGATAAAATAAAGGCAAAAAGAAAAACCATTGACAAGACACATCAGGAGGCCATAAAGAAACTCAAGGATGAAGCAAAGGAAAAAAGAAAAGCCTGTGACAAGGCACAGGAGAAGGCTACAAAGAGGCTCAAGGATGAAGGGAAAGTAAAAAGAAAAGCTCTTGAGAAGGTGCATCAGGGGGCCATAAAGAACATTAAGGATAAAGCGAAAGCAAAAACAAAAGCCCTCAAGAAGGCAGAGAAGGAAGGCTGCAAAGAAGCTCCTGAAGGAAGGGAAAGCAAAAAGAAAGACTGTTGAGATATCACAGCAGGAGGCAGCAAAAAGGGCCAGGGGCGAAGAGAAAACGAAAAAGAAATCCATGGACAAGGCATACCAGGAGGCCATAAAAAAACTCAAGGATGAGGAGACAGCAAAAAGAAAAGCCCTTGACACGGCACAGCAGGAGGCTTTAAACAGGCTCAAGGATGAAATGGCCGCATAAGAGTAATTACGATAATTTCTTAATACTGTCAGTATATGGATCTCATTGAACAGACTGCTCGCCATTAATTTCAGGAGCTTGAGCACCCCTGGAATAGAGGTACTGGATAAACGGTATTTTACAGTGATCCAAATTAATGATAGACGCTAGGGCCTAGCAGTGGGCCCGAGAAAGCAAAAGTTGTCCCAGGGTAGAAACCGTTTTCGCCATCTACTGTATCAGCTTAGAGCCTCGTCACCGCCTCTCGTGGCCTATTGCCGCTCCAGCCGCTCGGCTGCCCTTATGGCGCACGACTACAGAACCTCCATGACATCTCGGCGAAGTCCATTATGGCCTGGACCGTCTTCGCCCTCGAGACAATGCCTGGTTTACCTTTCTCACCTTCGTTCGAGCCTCCCAGAAGGCTCGACCCGCTGCTTAGCGCGCCCCTAACTTTCCATTTCAATTCTACCCCTAGCTCTCGGAGCTTCGGGCATTCCATCAGCACGTGGGCGACTGCCTCCTGCGCACCGTATTTACATAGTTCATCATCGCGGAAGCCGAATTTCTTCGCGTAGGGGGATAACCAGTGTGGCTCGTGCGTAGGTGCGTCACCATATAGACGTGATTCCTCGGTAAAGTACCGTAGAGATTTCTTGTGTAACGTGCTGATAGGTCGCCGTCAATCTTTCGTAGGTGAGTACCTTTGATGCTTTGTCTTCCACTCTTGCTCCCAATGGGCTGCTATCGTTGTTGCTTTCAGTTCCCTTTATGTGGTTTTTGGTTTTGCAATTCTCTTCTCCTTCTTGAGGCCATACCCCTTGTCTTCAAGGTATCTACATGTTTGTACTTGACGAAAGTGGTCTGGTATGTCTGTATATGGTTATTAGACACTTTTGTAGAATATTGACAGTTGTGCGATAATAGTTTCTTTTCCACCGACGAGCAGCGACGAACCGTGGTCGGCACGTACCGCCCGGATGAAGCTTTACAAGTCTTTAATTTGTAATGTCGAACTATGTACCCATTAGCCTCACTGGGTTGGACTACGTATGAATTACACACGCACACACATAGTAAAAAGAAAGAAGACCCATTGGTTGTCCCTTAACCATCTTGAGGTGATCGTAGCCACGATCTGCGGTGTTCTGGTAATGGGTGCATCCTACGCAAATGAGGAACGACGAAGGTGTCCATTTCGCCGCATTGATATGAGAAGAGCGAAGGAAAGGCAGACTAAATGTATTGATGGCGATTTTGATGAGTCTTTTGTAAGCGCTCGGTTGATGCCGTGGTGCGCCTCGCTCGGACACCCACCGCTGATCTTCTGCCCCGCTGCTACCCCCGCTAGCATTATGACACGTGACGACCAGACGATTCGCTATTGCGAATTGGAAGCCACTTCCTTGAGAAAATATTCCATTCGGATGACGGCTCAGAAGACTGACAGACTTCTTTTTTGTCTAATTAGCTGCATTTTCGCACAATTATTCCACGGTCTACTTCTCGACAGGCATGAAGCAGCCTGAATATACGGCGTGGGCTGACGCCAGTCGTTCAACTGAAGAGGACCATGGTGACGAGCACAGAGATGAACGTCTACTCTCAACTGTTTTGAATGATCTCACTGCCGCCAAGTTTCTTGCGCGACAAGTGAGGCTCGTTGTTCAGAAAGTTTTCTCTGGGATTCACGACCTCTACCACACAGGTAATCTTCCATAGTCACAGACAGGCGGCTAAGCTACGTTTCGTTCTGATTCTGATTCGAAAATTTTCAGGCATTATAAATGCACGGTGGATATCACCGGTGGGCGACAGTGCGCACGGCAGCGGTGAGGCTGTAGCGTTGCAACGTCATGTTGCACAGCTGGAGAAGATACTGCAAGCGATTGCCGAGCACGATACAGTGGATCGTCAAGTCCCTACATCGTCGATGAGCTCTCATAGCGTATCCGTCTTCGACAATGAGGTAGGTTATACAATTACGGATTCGTTGATAGAACAGGAGCAGAAACAGCACGTATATATGAATTTCCCTCCGGGGTGGACTTCGGGTATGAAAGATATTTATCTGGGGCTGTATGCATGTCGCGCCTCAGGCAGATGGGTATCGGAGTTGGAATTGTCGAGCTGGACTGAAATTCCTGTGGAGGAAGTACAGCAGTGTTTACAATGGTTGGTGCAAGCACGGAAAGTGCACGGCGTGGGCGATGGCAGTCTGTGGAAGTGTGCCTGAGTGTGGTTTCGCCAAAGCCACCATCAACCGCGCGCCTTTCGCCGCAGATATCCAACGCAAGGCACATATCCGTCCTTTATAGAGTATAAGCACATATTGCTAGTTTCATCAATCGCCCCGGGCGCGCTGGTGAAATTGATGTGCACAATCATACGTGGTACTGCTTTGATTGTAGCTCTAGTGTCAAGGATCACCGCAGTTACGATTCTCAACGCTAAGTAGACCCACCTCAGGCACAATCACGAAATTATTGTTGATTGTATCATTCCTAAGACGCCGATATGAACTTATAGACGCGACGAACGATTACAAGCATCGTTCCGCCCAAATTAATAGAGCGGTGACCTTAAACAGGATTAGCGTATATCGGATCGATTTTCCAGACAAGCCTAATGAGTTTAAGGTCAAGGGAATCCGAAAACTACCGTATAAACCCCCTGTGGTGAAGTTTCTCTGGCCACCGTGAACTTTCAGTTGGGGAATTTTCCAGTTAGAGGTTCCCCATTAACTATGCCACGGATGCATGCAGTTGTGAATTGTGCTCAGGTCACGTTACACTGGCCCCTTTGAGGAAAGAAGTAAGCTTCAGTCATTGACGTCAGTCGGAAACACTGCTTAGAAAATCATACTGCGCACCAGTCGGATATCAACAGGTCTGAATTGCTATAAAGCCCCTCTGGCAATATAGTTATGTTGGCATAAAAATGACTAAACATGCGGATCTATAGTATATCCTTCCTCCGGGTATCCACATCTTGTTGTGTTACAAAATCACGTGTGTCGCGTTTGTGGCTATCGGCGTATCGCGTTCCCCCCATTCTGTCATTTACCCGACTCACAACCCACACTCTCCCAAGTCAACATGGTGGCAGAACGAGAAGTAAGCTATGTCAGATCCAACAAGATCGAGGTTAATTATCGAAAATCCTATCGGCAATGGGCTGAACGGCTTTCGGGCCGCGTTCGCCTTGATCTGCGAAGGCGCGGAGTTGTGCTCAGCTAATGAGGCTGTTGATCGGCTGAGGCGGGAGGGTGAGATCACGGGAATCTACCATAATCTTTCTGTTCGCTAACTTCAGGGCGTAGGTATTCAAGATCTCGCTTCTAGCCTTCTGACAGCCCTCCAGATCCTACCTGTCGCTCGCCTTCTGCCCTCCAATTCAGGCGGGATCATTCGAAGTGACCTACTTCGGCTTACATCCGCTATTACATCAAATGATTTCGATCTTAAACGAATCAAACCGCTGCTCAAGATATGCCTCGCGGATGCACCAGCAGATGAACAGATATAGAATCTTGTGGACGTGGTCGCAGCGGAATCTACACCCCCACCTCGAGCAGTTGCCTCCTCCCTCCAACAGACACCCTCACACCTCAAGACGAGTAGCTTTGCAAACTCTTCAGAATACCGCCAAGATATCGATAGGGTTCTTAAGTTAGAGCTTGGGCCTCTATACGTAGGGCTCCCTCATTTCCAGTCAACATTTTTTGGAAGCGTCAGTGGCCTGCAGACAGGGGCCGAAGCCGTATTCCGAAGATGCACAGAGAGCAGTGATGCACTATTTGTTGATGGATGGAAAGGATGGCCAAAGAATGCGAACCAGGAAGAGGTCTTGAAATGGTTTGCAGACGTGACCGAGAAGCTTGCGACATTCTCAGCAGACTACAAACCTTTATCGATGCTGCATCCGCGAAGACCGCTAGCACAGCCCAACCAGCCCATTCAGGGCTCCACAGCCGAACGCAAGCTAGACGTTGGGTTCGTGAGCGATGCTAATGCAGGGAAGGATACCCGATGTCAATGGTCAGAGATTCTCGTGCCCGGAGAGCTAAAGAGTAATCCAGCAGCCGACACTGCTTCCAAAGCATGGCTGGACCTAGCGAGGTACGCCAGGGAAATTCTTTCGGCCCAAGATAGCCGTCGCTTTGTCCTGGGTTTTACAATATGTGGATCCTTCATGCGAATATGGGCGTTTGACCGTCTCGGAGGTATCGCATCCGAACGCTTTGACATTAACAAGGATGGGCTTCTGTTTGTGTCCACCATTCTTGGGTTCATGTGGATGAGCGAGGAGCAATGTGGATTCGACCCCACCATCACCACGGAGGACGGCCGACGATTCATCGAAATTGAGAAATCCGGTCAGATCGAGCGTCTTGTCCTTGACAAATTGATGAAACGGGCTCGTTGCATCGCAGGTCGAGCAACAACATGCTGGAAAGCGTACCGCGAAGCAGACCCCGGGACTCCCCTCGTTATCAAAGACTCTTGGCAATACACAGAACGCGACGAGGAGGGCGAGCTTCTTCAAGAAGCCACTGAACGAGGTGTGGTGAACGTGGCACGGTATTATAATCATGCGACGGTACGCATTGGTGGCAAGGATGATGATGTCCGGGGCAACGTTCGAGGCGGCTTGGACATCAAAACCGCCAGTAGCTATCGCCCAAATCGGTCGGTGCTCTCGACGGGCACGAATGCACTCGATGCCCCGCGAAAGAGCCGGAGCAGCGGCCGATCTGGCGTGAAGCGCTCTTCCAGTCAGACTGGAGCTTCTTTGCCTCCCAACAAGCGATCGTGCTCGGCATCTCCTACCAAGCCCTCTAATATCCCACTACCAAATCGAATCCATCGACGGATCGTTCTGCGAGACTATGGCAAACCAATCTACGAGGCAAGCACTCGCTCGGTCTTGCTTGCCGCATTCGAGGGTTGCATTGCTGGACATCAATCTTTGAAAAAGGAAGGGATTCTTCACCGAGATATTTCGGTAAATAATCTGATGATTAATGAGGACAAAGAGAATCCCTCATGGCCGTCATTCTTGATTGATCTTGACCTAGCCATCAAAGAGCAACGGGCGGGTGTTTCTGGAGCGGATGGAAAGACAGGCACAAGAGCGTTTATGGCAATTGGCGCGCTTATGGGCGAGAAGCATTCGTTCATGCATGATCTTGAATCATTCTTCTGGGTGATCTTTTGGATTTGCATTCACTACGAGGGGCCGGGAATTGGAAGGGTTGTGGCACGATTTGACAATTGGAACTTTGCAGATACGGAGGAGCTAGCTGATTCGAAGAAAGGAGCAATATCTGATGAAGCGGATTTCCTGAGGTCCACGAATGAGCACTTCACAGAGTATTACCAACCACTTATACCATGCGTGAACACGCTTCGGAAGGCGGTCTTTCCGAATGGAAGGCGGTGGGCGAAAGAAGATACAGGGTTGTATGATCGGATGAAAGATATCTTGCGGGCCGCCCGGGAGGACTGCGAGAAGAGCTAATTCACAAAGCCTAGTTCTGTCGCACAGTCTTGGTCTCTTAGTCACTATCATTAATCACTCTCCTTTAATCATCTCTTCTAACCACTACACTACAAATTACTCCTACTACGCTCCTTATATTACCTATCTAGATCTCCGGCAAATCGATGGGGAGCAAACCTCATCACTACAATTTGCATAGTTGTTTTTGGCTCGACCCGAATAGTCGGATCGACCGAGCGCTCAACCGTCCAACGCAATAACCAGGACATGGGTAGAGCCTCAGATTCGATTGCTCCGATAAATCAGGCCAGATTTGGTAATTTTGCCCACCTCACGACATTCGAGTTCGGAATTAAAGCACATAGATTGATAGCCGTGGGCTATGCTGAAAATGCTGCGTTTAGCAGGCCTTTACCATTTACAGACAACCAAACCTCAACAAAACGCCAAATTATGAGCAAAGACACACTGAGGTCTGAGGTTGGAGGATGAAATGTGCTTTTGGTCAAGTAAAAGTGACTGATTAGATAGATTGGAATAACTTACACATGAAATTTGGGTGTCCATGTGTATAGGCAAGGCATGTTTGAGACGCTTGATTAACATGTGCGACGGGATAGGGCAGGAAAAAGAGGTAAGCAATGCCAATCATTGTATGTAATTCCGAAGTAGGCAATTTCTAAAATTGTGGGGACATATCCTCTGTCAGAACATTTTAGCGGTGACTTACTGTTGGCAACTGATGAATAACATCCCTTGCTTAGGGCGCGCATTCTTGCGTGCGGTTCGGTATTGTAACCGCCGAGGGCCGGTGTGTGGGTGGAATCCAGGAGTGTTTTCCAACCAGACTAAGAATAGACATCTATCTACATGAATCAATTGACTTCTGCTTTTCAAGCATATATGCTGTCCACTTAATTGTGTACACAGTACCTAGCTGGTGGTACCAACACAGACTGTACTATTAGACAAAGAGTAATCCTCTGTGTTTGAGAACGCCTTCAAAGGAATCACTGGCCAGCCAGTTATCTGGATTTCTAGGTCTGACTGCCACACGTTTCCCATCCCTCGAGTGGACGGGTCTGTACCGTAACCGAGAGCCCTCCAAAGTTTCACTCGCAAGATGAACCAGCAAGTCATGTAGTCATCATAGTCAAGCTCAGGATTATCCCATAGTATCCTTTCGTCAACATAATTAGTGGCCCCGTCTTCTGATGATTCGTCGCTCGTGTTGTCATCTCCCATATGTTGAGAGTAAATGTCCGCTGGGCATGGTATTTGCTCAAGCTTCGGAAATATTCTGCACCACTCTTTCGAAATCTCCAGGATCTTTCCTTGTCGAATCAAGGTTCTTGGCGTCTCGAACAATACTCTCCTGCAATGCATAGATTTCAAGTTTTGGAACGAATATGATGCGTCTTTCAAGGATGGCAGTGATAAGTAGAGTCGACACTGAGGCAGCTCCAAAATTGTCAGTTGCGGGCAGTAATATGCCATGTTTCCAAGCAATCCGCTGTCAATTCGAAATTTCAAGCCGAGGGCAAGGACTTCGACCTGGGGAAGGGCACAGATAAGGTCAAAGAAGAAATCCTCCACTAGGCCCGATTCTTCTCGGAGGATTAAGCCCCACACGCTGAGTTTTTGCAACTTCTGACAACCGCGTGCAATATCAAGGAGCGCTTCCACGTTGTCAAAGCCTACGAAGCGAAGATCAAGACTTCGTAGATTTTGGCATTTCGCAATGTTCGCACAAAGGGCGAAATCGATGCGGTTTTTTTCAGGCTCTAGCTTTTGTATGTTTAGGATTTGAAGCTCTTGAAAATTTGATAAATCCGTAAACCATCGACGACAAGGGGTGTCAAGATATAAGGCCTTCAGCTTCGGCCAATTGAGGGCCAACTCATCTCCAGCAGAAGTCAAAAGTTCTGGTCTGGAGTACGGATCATTGGGAAATACCAGTGCCAATGCCTCGAGGTCCTGGTGTTGATTTAGACATGGCAGGAATTCCACGATATCAAATTGTGTCAACCCGTCCTCCTCGTGTGTTTCCTCGATGTGAAAGAAATGTAAATCACACTTGCTCAATAATTCGGAGATGGCAGGGATATCTAGATTGCTCTCTGATTTGTATATCGTAAGTGCTCGCAGCTTCGATATTGAATCCTGTTGGGTTAAGCCATGTTTATTTCAGAGGACAGCCACCCAGAGAAACTCACAGCAAATGCGACAGATGTATTATCGGGAGTTGCCCAAGTGCGGTTTATGTAGGACCCATCAATGGCTAAAAACTTAATGGATGAAGGGAGAAGAAAGTCGGACTTGAGCGACCATTTTTGGTCTAAGATCTCGAAAGGAATGATAAGGCTGGTTAGACCTTCACCCTGAGAATGGAAGAGAGCATTTCTGGATTCGCGATGACCTAACGCGCGAATTTTGTCTAAGCATGCAAGCTTTGAATCAGGCTCCGCAACCTCGTCAAGGGTGGGAGTCTCAGGAGCGAGGAGCAGATGTTTCACGAAGCGCATATTTTGAGAAAAGCGATTTCTTGAAGCCACAAAGAGGCAGTTAAGAGACGCAATATCGGGGGTGCGGAACTGCATGTCGCTCAAGGAACCCTTGTAGAGTTTCTTTAAAGACGGCCTATTCCAAGTACTGTTCACACAGGCACAATTCAAAAGATCTTGCACCATAGAAACATTGTCAATGACAAGGCCAACTATCTCCGGAAGGAGAAGTGGATTTGATATGTTTGAGCCAGAAATAACAGCCATCATGAGATAGTATAGAAGCAACGGTAGCAGTAAAGCTGTAGGTTCGCTTCAGGCAGAGTGATACAGGCAGAGACATCTGTCGAAGAAGACAAATATTCGGACCCTCAATATGATTCATCAAGATATAGCTTGTCAACCTTTGATATGTTCATTGTGAGAAATTCTTCGAAGGAATGCTCAAATCCTGGAAATTGGTGCTAGTTTAAACAATCGGATATATTTCATCTGGGCATTTTTGAAAGTTTTAAACAGCGGAAGATAGCCAGGACGCGATTGGAGCACATTGGAGACAATGAGTTAAAGCCATACAGTAATAAATTGTATGATAGTTGTGCTAAAGTCCAGGCATTTTAGGAAATCGTTTGACACTTGGGTACTGCAAGAGCACTGTCGTGAGAGAAATGGACGATAGTATAACTTTTTCAAGTCGCAGGGCTGACTTGGTCGCACTCTAAATTCAATGAATGAATGGTTGCAATTGGCCTTGGACCTTCTGCTCTATGAGATCACAGTGGCCCGCAATGGGACTGTGGAGTAGATTGAATAGCCCGTCAAACAGATGAACTACATCTCAGTCCAATATTGCGCAATTTTAATCTAGCGTCTGATCCCATAAGATTCAACCAATTATTATTCCATCTCTCTCTTTATCTCCACAAACGATTCCGAATTTTCACTTTTGCAAATTCATAATCTCGCAACTTTCAAGTCCGGAGAAGTCTACGCTGTTATCAGCGGTGCTGTGTTCTGCCCCGTCAGCAAGCGAAGAACTGCCAGCATGCTCAATCGTGTTCCGATCATACACCAAGCCGTGCCCATTGACCTTGCCTGAGTTATATAAGTATTGCAGGCATGCTAGGAGTTGCCGCCGATCTCCAATAGCAATGTGGTTCTCGACCACCAATAACTCCTTTTCGGCATCGAAATTGACATGGCCAAAACCCCGCAAATTGAGAATATCGATCAACATTTCCCATGAAGGCTGCTGATCAGCGGCGTCAAGGATTTCCGCAACTCGAACGATTTCCTGGTTCAATGAATTGTCTGCTCTCTTGAAATGGAGGACCATACTCATTAACTTGTCCCAAAGTGGAGAAGTCTTTGAAACAATGCCACAGTCGGAGGAAGTTTGATTTTTGTCGTCGAGGTCGGATGTTTCTGGTTGTCGAATGGAGTGGGATGCTGCCGAGAAGGAAAATAACGACTCAGATTCGTCTGCTTGTTCACCGTAACAGTTTCGAGATGTGCAGTCCTCCTGCAGGATCGGTCGTTTGCAATTTCGAGATTTGACCAATGCTCCGGACATAACGGGAACGGAGTTGGGTTCCGTTATACCAGTGAGCGATACTCCGGCGGACGAATCGGGTGGTACGACTTTGTGCGGAATTTGCAGTCGACGGTCTATATCTTGCTTGATTGCAGCTTCCATGGTACTGATAAGATTCCTTATGATTGATTTGTATGAGTTGAAGATTATTTTGTGTCCTGTAGAAGGAGGAGCCCATGAGGAATAGAGCTTTTGATGACAAGCGGAAGTTGAGAAAGAAAGTGGGTGATTAGCAAGAAATCTGTCACAGAGATAGCAAGATTTCTTGCTGACTCCTATAAACCGAAAAGGAGGTATGCGCTGAGGGTTCTCGTCGTAAAACCTTACGAGTTGTAACTCAGCATGAACAGCAAATCGAGTTGGGCACTGTCGTAGGAAATACTCGTGGGGATCTCCCTTTCCTCTCCAGATGAGTGAAAGATGGCGTAAATATTCTTCTTCTTTCGAGCCATCAAGTCTCCGGAGAACGAGACTAAGGTTAACCCCCTTGCTTTGTATAGGCACTCTTTCGGGGTGGGGCACCGAATCGACAGTGATTTTATTGAGTAGTGCGGGTAGTTCCTTGGCAAGTTGTGCAAATGCTCGGGATGCGATTCCATAGCGGCCCAATTTGAGTATGATCAATATCCATTTCTCTAGTTGACCGGTATCTGTACGAAAGGCAGCATTAAGAAACTCTGCATGGTCGTGTTTTGCTTTTTGTGCGTGCCGAAGGAGCTGCATTAACGACTGTCCATTCTCAAAATCCACTCCATCCATTGACGGAATACCTTCCAGCCATTCGAAGAATGGCCCCAGATCGTACTGTGGCACACCAGCCAAATTTTTTGAAATGCGGCTTTCGAGCTCCGAATGTGAGAACACTGCGGATTTGCGACATTCTTGCAAATCTCTGACATATTGACGGATCCGTGGCATGTCTATTGAAATAATCTTGAGGAGGACGGAGGTTTCGTCCGTTTCTTCTGGTCCTTAGTCACTAAAGCAGACATGACAAGCAAAGATCTCGAACGCACCCCCACGTGCCAATTTGGCGAGGATTTCGACGATATCTAGACCATTAGATAGAACAGCATCTCGAACTCCATTATTACAAGCGATTCTGATAGTTGTACCTTCGGACAGGCTTTCTTCCATGCATGCTGCGGAGACGCTATCGCCACCTTTGTGAGTCGCGCAAATCAATGCGAAGGAGTCAAGGAATTTTCGCTTGAGAAGATGGGTCCTGTCAGCACTTGGACATTCCTTCAAGTCCAGGCCATGCACTGTAGGAACCCCTCGCACATCATCCAAGGCTCTCAGGAGTAAGACCGCTTCCAAGAACCGCATCTGAAGGCTCCCAGATAGAGAAAGCATGACCATATTCTCCAGGCCATTATTGGAAGTAAGATGGTTTTTCGAAATAGAATCGTCTTTTTGCATGGGAGAAGTTGATGATTAATAATTTAAAGGCCGAAGTCAAAGACGTCATCGGTTCCTGCCAAGCGTACGCTCCAAATACGATTCAATTGCCACCCAAGTGCCAGAGTTTGTGAAAGAACTTCTCGAGACATATTTCAAAGCTCCTTTGTTAGGGGAGTTTGCGAGTTGTGGCTTCCGTAGACCAATGTTGCCATTACAGGCTAGGTGTGGGAGGTGCGGTCGAGGGAAAGGGATGTAGAAGTTGCACTTGGGACACTACGGTACCGCAGGCTAATTCGTGAGACGGAATGAAGATATTGTATAAAGCTTGTCCTCGAGAAAACCAAAACTCATGCAATTTAGAAAAAAAAACAACAAACCTAGCTCGTAAATAATTTGTTGCGTTTTTTCCTGGAGCAGAAAGCATGACAAATTGTTTCGAGGCCACGATCCTCCAGAGAAGCCTCCTACAGCTTTCCAAATTTAGCAAAAACCTTCAAACGAGCCGCCGATACCTCGGCATTTCGACTCCAGTCTTTCTTGCATTCACCAAATCGTGCCCACTCAATAACAGTTCTATCCATCATCGCTACCGCTAGGTCAAATAAAACTGTGGTACTGACTGCAGTAAAGAGTTCTGGAAGGATGCTGGTTTTTCTTCGTCGTCAGTTCTCAGTCGTGTGAGATGATGCATAGTTACTCTGACTGCCAAATCTCGCAGTCCTCTGTCCTGTGATGGAGTCGAGTTATAGATCTCCACTATCCCGCTAGGAAAGGAGCTTGCATCAAGTCGTTGCAGCAGCTCTTGTTCGACTTTTCTTTTGGAAAGACCTTTGAGACCTTCAATGAACATGCGATCTGCAAGGGCGTACATTAAAATGTGGAATGATAGGGGATCACAACCGTACGAGGCGAAGTCACTTGTTGATTTTGATGTATTTAGGGAGTCTTGGTCTCCCCGAATGACCATCGCTTGATAGGCAGAATCTGTCTTGGCTGTGCCAGATTTGGTCAGGTCCGTCGGTACATCCTTCAAAGTGAAGGGCGCAGATTCTGACAAAGTGTCCACTTGATAATCTAAAGTATAGAGATATTCAATCATCTGTCTGACCAAGGCCGGCTCCTCTTGTAGCGTTACTTTATTGGCGTAGGCTTCCTAGGGTGGGTTTGTTAGAAGTTCTCTCAAAGTCTTCTTATTGCCGTCCTTCTAACCTGGAAGTTTCCATTACATGCCTTTGCAAAAAAAGCCGACCGGGGGCAGATAATACTCTTATACACCCAGTAAACCTGATCATCGCATGTAATAGTGAGATCGCTATATTGCGGATCAAGGCGCAGTCTATACGTTGGTTAGCAAGAACCAAACTTGAGATAGATATTGAATGTGTAGTATCATACTTCGCTAGCGAGGCGAGAAGCTCTTGCCTAGGAAAAGCTTCTTGGTCGGGAGAGAGTGTGCCGTCACAATTAAGCTCGGGCTGATTCTCGTCATCTGTCAGGTCCCGTCGTGGTGACCTTCTGAAATGATCTTTTCTGGGTGCCATGAGGGAAAGTAAACCGGTGGTGATTACATGTTGAAGTTATCTTTGTGAGGTGAAATACAGCCAATCCCTAATTACGTCACGATGACGTGAACGAGTAATTGACACTCTAACTCACGCGACCTAATGTGCACTCTTTATGGGCGAGGCTTTAAATTTGATTCATAACTAGCTTCAAGGAAGATGATCAAGCATGCTGACAATCCTAAGGTTTTTGTTACAAACCTCACAAGGCGTGGGGCCTACAACTAATTGCGGAGCAACCGAGAGCCAATCACCCCCAAGTAAAGCCCCAACCAGGTAAGTTGCATTAGCGCAGTCACGTGTGGCCCCTTTTGTGGGGCATGCCCTGAGTGAAACGTTCGGTAAGCCAGCTGAAAATGGCCTGCGACTAACCGTCATAATCAATACTCTATTATACGGCAAGACGGATCGCGCGACGCAGGAATCAGCTACCGGTTTGCCAGCACCAATATTACATGTTGAATTACCCTTTCGCCTAAACTTTTGCACGTATTTTGCCCTCTCTGTTTTGATGGATCTGTTATATCTACATTGCCTCGTCGCTCCAAATACTCCTATCCGCTAATACAGCAAATTGGTGCTCCTAATGGCGTATGTGTTTGCACATTTCATATTGCACACCCGTGTCGAGCGAAATTATTAAGGACCCAGAGTCTCGGAATCGTCAAAATTGATTCACTCCAAATTGCGCACTTTTCTGCATACCCAAACAGTTAAACCGATGAAAAGCCGAAGTAATGAATCTCCAATCGACACTACGTGTAAATCATGCTGATTAACCACTTCAACTTGCTATTCGCAATCTTGGGAATGAGACTGCTCAATTGGACACATTTTGAACACGTTTCCGCTTAATTTATGGGCCCACTCTGTTTTGACCAACTTTTGCTCGTTTTTGACCCAAGTTTTGAACATTTATTATTTTGGCAGCGATTAGCTAGCTTGCTTTTTGCGCAATCTGTGCTTTATCTTTTGCACCTAATTTGCACTGTGTCCCAATCTCTGATCACTATTTTGATCACTCTCGTCCCCCTATCCTCTTTTCCTCTAACTTCGCGTCCTTGCATTGATCACCAAATCCCGGGCCTTCCTACTTGCACATCCATAGGGAGCAATGCAAACACTCTAAATGTCACATTTCTTTTGAACTCCACCCCAATGGCCCCAGCGCAACAAAGTCAGAGTACAGTAGGAAAAGCGAGTGAATTAATACATGGTAGGATAGTTGGTGTAAAATCGGGAAATATCAATGCTATAAGGACTTAAGTGGCTCGATGCTGTTCGAGTCCGTACAAAAATTGATGGTCAGAAGCCCTTCGGTATGGCCTATGCGCAGATTTTGATAAGGTACTGGGATTGGAGTTGAGACAGGCCAGTTTCCAAGGGCCCTACGTACAGTTCGAAATTTGAGCCTCTCTCCGATGCTGAGAAGGGATGCTGAGAAGGGCAGGTGTCCGGGATTTAGCATTGATAGCATGATGCATGATCAAAGAATGCGACTCTGGCTGATGTGCAACTTTGTGATAGTGAACGGGTCACCATACTTGTGAGAGTGCGTTGCCGTGGGGATCCTGAAAGAAGCGACAGTGCCTCTGGGAGATTTCCAATATGCAAGTGAAGATGTGAAATGCGGTGGATCGGCTCGCTTCATTTGAACTCTCCAAAGTAACTGAATTCCAAGGTCGTCTTTCCAGCTATTCTTGCAACTATTCCCACATTCGAAGATCGTCGATATGGACCGAGGGCATTGTTTGTGCAGGATTGGTCTGGGTAGTTTCAGGAAGATAGGTTCAATTCAGTCACCTCAAACCCTCGCGTCGTTTGTTGATTTATCGCATGTTTCAATAGAGATGGTGAAAATTTGCGGAATCATTGAAGCAATAACCCTTTTCCGATGAATCCTTTAGTGACAGCTGTGGAATGATAGACACCAACACATAGAGCGTAAGGGCAATACAATAAGCTTTTCGTCATCAAAATCACTTCTGATGTTCGTAAACATAGACTGAGCTTGCTGGAAAGCTCTGGCGATATCTCAGGACTTGAGCATCGTAGCGAATTGATGACAAGCCCTTATGACGATTTGATATCATCAGCCTAAAATTGAAACACTTAGGTACTTCTGAATCCCAAAAACATGTCTGCCACATGTTGATGCCTTTAGTTCATTTCTCATGGTTTTTATTGCAACACTTCCCTGGACATTTCTAGTCTTAGGTGGCCCACCAACCGCTCAAGCCCCACTCCTGGTTCTCTGGCGTAGATTTTGGCAAGGCATTAAATCGGCGGCGGCCTCTTCGCAAAGTCAGCTCGTGGTGGCAGCTTTGCTGATTTCAGGTAAAGTTTTCTCCATGAGAGACTGGCCCACCATCTGGGAGGATTAGCAAGAACCTTCGACTTTTTAATTGCCTGTCCAGGAAGCCGGGATCAGATGGGTTGTGACTGCTGAACAATTCTGGTCGCCGCAGTTCGCAGGGCTTTATTGTATAAGACTGGAATCGGCCCCACAACCGGGAACAAGGCGAAGCTGGCTTTGCATCTGCTTTTTGCTCACAACGCGGTCAAGTTCTGCTGGACCAATTACAACCACTGACTTCAACATGACGACACCTGCAGAGCAGACAAATACAGTAACGAGTATTTCTGATCTAGAGAAACTTGGAAAGGAGCGTCCGCACTCTTTCTCGGGGCTCTGGCCTGAGTTAGCTTTTTGTTTTTCGATAGTGATGTCCCAAATCTTGGCAGTGAGTGGATACACCGTACCCCAAAGCCGAACCATCTAACGTGCCGCTTCTACAGGAATTCTACATATCAGGGTCCAACGTTCTTCTCCCAACTCTCGTAGAAGAACTGGATATACCTGTAGCCTCAACAATATGGCCCACCACCGCCCTCTCTCTTGCCATCACTTCAACACTTCTCATATTCGGCCGCTTAATCGATATGTACGGTGGCTATATCATCTACAACGCAGGCGCCATCTGGCTAATTATTTCCTCGATCCTCTGCGGCGTATCGCAGACATGGCTGATGTTGGTTGTCTGTCGAGCCCTGCAAGGGTTAGCTCTTGGAGCCCTTCTCCCATCGGGCATCATGATTCTGGGAAGTACATACCGCCCGGGACCTCGGAAGAACCTAGTGTTCAGCATTTATGGCGCATGTGCCGCGTTGGGTTTCTTCGCTGGGTTTTTCGTCTCTGGGATATGTGGTCAGTACCTAAGTTGGAGATGGTATTTCTTCATTGGTTCAATTTTATCGGCGATGATGACGGCTTCGTCACTTGTTTATATCCATTGTGATTATGCCAATAAACGAGAGCTTGGCATACGGATGGATTGGTCTGGATTCTGCTTGTCCATCTCAGGAGCGACGCTCATCGTCTTCGCTATTGCGGATAGCTCGTACGCGCCACAGGGTTGGAGAACTCCGTATATTCCGGTACTTTTTGCGATTGGTGTCACCCTGCTGGGCGTCATGACGTATCTTGAAGTGTGGGTGGTTAATAACCCTTTGCTTCCTGGTGACATTTTCCGACTCAAGTTTATGACCGTTTTGTTATTGGCATTATTATGTCTTTATGGAAGCCTTGGCATTTTCCTTCTATATGGAGTGTTATAGTAAGTGTGTCTTTTCAATGGCTTACGCAACTAGATGATCGCTAAATCCACACAGCATGTCGGTCTTCATGGGTGCCACCCCTCTCCAACTCGTCGCCTGGACCGTCCCGATGGCAGTTGGTGGCCTCATTGTCTCCCTGACAGGAGGATTCATTCTCCACAAAGTATCCGGTACAGTATTGATGATTATCTCTTGTCTTGGATATATCGGCTCAGGGCTGTTATTTGCTATCATTCCCCTTGGCGGAAAATACTGGCTCTATGTATTCCCCGCGATGATCTGCGGTACCATCGCCGTCGACATCAGTTTTAATCTCGCGAATGTATTCATCACGACTAGCATGCCGAAGGCAAAGCAGGGTCTGGCTGGTGCACTGATTTATTGTACCATGCATATGGGATTCGCCATTATGCTGGGGTTTGCGGATATTGTTGAAACACAAACGGAATATCTCGGTAAATGGAAGAGTTATAAGGCGGTGTTTGTGTTCCAGACAGGGCTTTGTGTTCTCGGTCTTTTGATTGTTTTGGGATTCGTGAGGATTCGTCATGCCAAAAGTGAATTGACGACAGACGAGAAGGAGAAATTAGAGGGAAGTAAATTGTCCCCATGAACATCTTATTAGCTCTAATTCCGTACCACCCATATATTTTCAACTCATTTGCTCCATCGATTGAGCCCACACATTTGTCCCATATTTAGACTAGAGTTTCATGCGCACAAAGGGTATTATTACCGCTTCAAATCATTTTTCGTGCGTCATCTGAACGGACGTCTCAATACAGAATCAATGTGTCCATATGGCCTAGACTATCTAGCCTCCGTATCTTCAAACCATAGCGGGCTTCTATAAATCTCAGCAATTCTGAGAGATACTCAGTCCCTTGACCGAGCGTGACCATTCAACAACAGATCTATCTCCCAATCTCGCAGTGAATAATATGTATAGTATACTAGCTGTCTCTTTACATGTACTCTTTTTGTCCCACTGAATAGAGAACTTGATTTTCTGTGCCATTTCGCCGGTGAATGAGGCTATAACAGCCCTTACCCCTCGAGATTCGGGTACGTTGGTCGGACTGGACAATCTAAAACTGAGGATTGGATACACGATACGAGCCAAAATCGGCTAGCTGAGAGTACGTGTCCCAACGCGTTATTCCAATCCACAGGCTTAGGTTGCCGAAAGAAAATCTGCCTTTACCAAGTGCATGGCTTCTGATCCGGGCCGGTGAAGGAAATAATAATTATTCATTCGGGGCCCCGGGAACGTATAAGCTAATTAGCGGGCCAACCATCTTCAGCAGTCAATGCTCACGACGAGAGTCAATGGTTCTCAATTACCAATTGTAGCCAGTACTTACAGGTAAAAGAAACTTTAGAAGGGCGAAAAGGATAGAAGAAGTTCAAGGTCGATATATGACACTAAGGAATTGGTCTGGAGTCTATACTAGGTATAAAAAGTTTGCCAAGCCCTTTACACAAACCACCTAGCGCAATGAGAGCTCATTCATCCTTCCATCCCCCCAACCAACATGGAATTCACCAGCTTCTGTTCTGCATGAGTAGCTTTAAATACATCAAACTTCTCATCATGCCATTGATCCGCCCTCACCCATCGACCCTGACTATCCAAAAATTTTGCGTGGTTTTCTGGGCGGAGGAAAAAAGCGATGCTATACCGATCTGCAACGTTGTCAATTGGGACAACCTGGTGGATACACGAGAAAAGTTTGTGGCCGGAAGCAAAGCGTAACGAGTCTCCAACGTTGACAACAGCGTGTCCCTTTTTGGGCTCCACAAAACCCCAGGTATCAGAGAGTGGTGGAAGAACTTGAAGCCCCCATTGTTCCGAAAAGAGGAGAGTGAGTGATCCGATATCCGTGTGTTTCTGATGACCAATTTCCTTGCTCGATTTAGGATCACCAGGCAGGTACCGCATCATGGCGAGGGCGGAATTAGATTTGTGCTCGTTGCGGTGAGCATTCTCAAACCGGGCTTCTCCACTCAGCCCAAAGGCGGTGGAGAGGCATGAGAGTATAGTCTTGGTAATGATGTTGGAGCCGCCGATGAAGTCAGAAAATGTTTTGATGTCACGATCGTTGTGGACGATCGATGGGAGATTTGGGTTTGGCATTCTGATCTCGTCTCTGGACACTTGGAGGATCTCGTAGCCGTCCATTGTACCTTCCAGCACGCCGGTATGGTTACCAACTGGCTCGTAGCTTAAAATAGGTCAGCTCCATCAATGCAGAATGGCAGTGGAAGGTCTTACCCGTGTTCCAGGGATGGGAGGCCGATTTCATTCTTCTCATCATGGGGCGAGTTGAAGAAGCGACGCATGAGAGCAAGCAGTCGCTGATGGTCCTCCAACATCCGTTTTCCATCAATATCTTCAAGGTCAAGATAGAAGAATCCAGCATCTTGACAACATCGCAGCAGCTTGTTGACCTCAGCTTGCTCTTGTGAAAGAAGCCGGCTGAAGTTCAATATTTCTAGCTCACAGACGGGTACCTCCTCGCCGTTGTAGGAGATACTTTTTCTCGGGATGGTGGCAATGGTCATGTTGGCTTGGTGCTTTCTGGTATAAATTGATAGCGGGCTCCTTTCGTGAGTGATGTTCTAATGGTTCGTCTGGGGAGAATCAAGCTTAGCCTTTATACCTAGAGATGACCATGGAGAAACTGCGTTAACTGGTCCTCTATGCTCGATCTTGATCAAAGCTCACAGGTCATGGAGATGCTCTCCTCCTGTACAGTAACAATTCGCGCATGCGCACACCAACCAATTACAATTAATTGCATTCATGGAAGGTCTTTTGTAATTCATTAACTGATCAAATAGCTCTCTACTTCTTAATTTCTTTATGAAACAGAAATAATATTAGCTTGAGGTGGTGAGACATCAAGCATACCAATATTTCAAATTTGAAGAATCACTCGGAATACTCAAGTGGTTATTTGCGAATCAGAGAATAGATAAAACCAAAACATATTGAGAATTTCCTTAACTTAATTTCATCAAACTTGATTTAGACATGTTGTTTAGCCAAATTTGCTTAATTTGCACGTTATGACGTATCTAGCTATTATTTCATATTCAAAAAGTTAAAGTATGTTTCCTATGGAACATTAATTTTTCAAAGGCTTTGATCCTTTGCTAGAGGTACGGTAAACGCACTTATTTGATATATATGTACTGTAATAGACAATTGACCAACTTCCCTCGGAGCCTGTTAATGGTATTCAGAAGTAGATTTATGTAAGAGCAAAGAATATTGACCCGTTGTACTTTTTCATGTGCTTCTGACTCATTCTCATACAGTACTAGTCTAGTGGTCAAAGTCCAGATAGACAACAAGCTTAACTGGGCCCGGGGGAAGATTGCCACCGATGCCGCCAATGTTCCTATTGCTATAGATATACGCATTTTGAACAAAAGAAGTATTGCTTGTAATAGTTAAGCATGTACCTGTGACGGTGTCACAGATCTTTATGCCCTGGACTTCTTGCCTTGCATATTAAGGAGCAATAGCCGATACGTTAAATCCTGACTATCCTAAATTTACGCTCGAGCCGAAATCGAATTCTCCCTAGGTTAAAGAGTATCCTCTATTTAAGTCTATAGGGATATTTAGGCCAGGGGAAGCTACCTATCTACCCTAGGAGTTCTCTTCAAACGCTAAGTATCGAATCTGCCTATGGTCGATTATAAACTCCTTATATATATTACTAAACCATCTATCTAACTTCCTATCGGGGCCGATTTTATTCTAGATAACAACCGTCCACTATCCACTTCTAGGACTATTAAACTGTATAACGTACTAGTGATCTTTTACGCTAGTAGCAGTAATCTCTAATATATTACTTCTATACGGATTACTAATATTACCTTTATACGCTACTCGGCTATTAGTATATTTAATCCGCTCTATTATACCCGCTTTATTAGATCCACCGAAAGAATGAATACGGAAATTTATAGGACCTATACTGCCTAAAATAGTGTCCTAAGGTTTGTCGGTTATTAAGGGCCGATAACGATATAGATAGGGGATAGCATTAGCGCAAATAGTACCGACAAGAAGAAGAAGAACATAAAACGGTATACCGAATCGACTATAATAGAATTATTATAGATCATAACACAAGTTACATCTCTGCCTAATCTGTTCTTTTAGTGGATCTGAGACTACTATGTAAGGATGTCTTTCGCTAGAGTCTCCCTTTAGCAAATTATATAGAAAATCGCTATAAACTTTATCGACGATCTGTTTTAAAGAAGTAATAGGTGGTTTAATATATACTATCTATATCCTAAAAAGATAATGGACAAGCAGTCAATATATTTTTGACTTATTAGGTATAGGGTGAAAATCAGCCGAAAGTGGAGTACGTCTAATTTTGCGGGGGATGTCGCGACGAGCCTTTATTTATATTTCACTTTCACACGATGGAACACGATGAAATGGCTTATGTTAGTATTATGTTATATTATATTTTGTTGTTCTTGCTGGAATTATATCCTCTTAAGTCAACATTTGGGAGCGCCGGACTTATGTATTAATGCAACCATATCAAGTTTTCCCTGTACCGTAGGAATTTTCTATGGAACGGTGAATTTCAAGATTTCCCGTCTAATTGAAGCTATATTCCTCATTCTATTTTCTTTGAAGAGATATGAGTAATTTAGAACGTGGTGATTTGGAACGTGTAGGGCGATCATTCAGTTTCTTGGTTTGGATTTTGGTTCTTGCCGCACTTGGGATTCTATTTGGTAGCTGTATAGCCTCGAATTCGCCTTCCCCGTTATATTTCTTTAAAGTAACTAATATCTACTCTTTCCTACTTACGACTTCAGACTTTAAGCTAATAAAATATATAGTTGTATCTTTAATCTAGTAATTCTATCGATAGCTTATAACACGAGGGAGATCACGCAATTCTTCTAATATTTTACGCTGTTAGGCTCCTAGGGTTCTGTTAGGGTCAGAAGGATATCAAACGTTTTTCGAACTGCTTAGATCCTAGTTTTCAATTCTCCTTTGATCCTGTGGAAACCATACGGCCTATATTTAATGAAACTCGATATATTCAAGAACTAGATACTTTTGAACTATATCTAGATCAGTATTAATTTGCTAGATATTCTATTTAGGCATATCTAATTAGCCTCGTCACGACCTTCTTTGCTGCTATGCTTAAACTCTTTCACTTAAGGCTATCGCGTACAAAGTTCTTGCACGTTACTCTCGTCATTATAGGTTATTTCTACCATAAGCTACAGTACCTAATGCTGAATTAATACAAGCTCTCACCGTTATCAATTGCTGCGGCCTCGGTGAATTTATCTCTAATTTACTCCTTGCTTGATCACGGCGTTCAAACCAATTTCCGATCATTTGTGACAAAGACGAGCTTTGGTTTATTATTTATTGCAGCTTGGTCAGCAACCGGCCTATCTATTGCAGCATCGGTAGTGTGGTGTATATGTACAAGTTGTTGCTGTATCTGATATTTTGTTGAACATAAGCTTTAGTTGACAATACACTAGTGGCAGGATGGCTTTTTGGAAAGGGTTTATACTGTATCAATAGAATAACATGCTATTTTCTCTGTATAATTCTCCACATAAACGGCTAGGATTTCAACTTTGGTCTCGTAACTTGGCTGTGACTACGAATGAACGACAAGCTGTACGGTACAGTCGCAAGCATTGTTCCCGCTGTGAGACTATAAAATCTACTGTATCCAGCCCGCAAGCTTCGTCTGTCTACAGTGAATCACCAGTTCATTGATCTCCAGGACGGTCATTAGCCGGAGGCATTAATTTTTCCATAACCAAATACTCTGCCTTTTTACGTCACTTTCAACCCAAGTCAGCGAATACACCTCTGATGCAATAATTGATTCCATTATTTATATTTTATATTTAAAATAGTCTTGGGTGGTTTTCTTATCATTCGGATATACTAGACGGCAGTTTGAAGGTTAGGCCTTCTGGCCGGGTGTACGAAAATTGAAGTATCGTCAATTTGCATTATATGCAGTCGTCCCGCCTCCCGAGACCCACCCACCACACCGACGGTGGTAAGGCTCTACCGCCTATCAAACTCGTCTCTAAGTCATGGTATTTCTCGCGCAAAGCAACTTGAATGAGAAACTTACTGAAAGTCTAACCTAGATATTCAGAATATTTTTATTGTCAAATGAATACTATTTTTGGGATCACAGGGGTAACATAGTACCTTTCAGGTTAATCGTAGACAGATATTTCGACTGGCAGAATATTCTATAATATTACCGTGCGGGGCTAGGGGTGCAGGACTCTTTGGTTCCCCAACGTACAGTAGTACATCGTGGACGTGTCTTCATCGCCCACCTGGCTATAACCGTTATTGATCCTCAGATTTAACGCACGAAAATTATTCCTCTCCATGCCTCTCCCGTCGGTGTATGGAGTCCATACTCTGCGACTTGGACATTGGCTTTGCAATAAAGAATATATCGTCTCATATTCACTGGTCTTAGGAGGGAGGATGCATGCCGAAAAGTTCACTCTTGGGACGGAAATCGCACATAGGAATCCCCGTCAAGACGCTATGCAGGTAGTCTGTGCAAAGTTTGTGGCCTCTGCAGCCTAGTTCACCTTGCGCACAGAGCCGTCTTGGCGAACATGGATTGGCTGTATAGTTTTAACGTCGCCATTTTTGATACGAAATTGAAATCACCTTTAGCTTATTAGTGAGATCATCATAAGAAAGATGCGGCTGAGAACCTCTGCGAGTCATATATTAGGGTCTAGGATATTATAATAAATCATATTGAGGACGCACTACCTGATTTCAGCAAACTTAAAATCCGGATTCTGTTGATGCTCGTCAGTAGAAATCGTGGAATCAGTATCTGGCGCTCAAAAACCTCCTGTTCTTGTCTCAAGAGAACCGAATCGACACGATTTTGCCACGCGGCCGCGATGTCAGACAGTTTGATCTTCACAATAAATTGATAAAGACGCTGTTTCGTTCGCTTAAACATCAGGGGAGGACCTTTTCAAGTGACTGCGGACGCACGAAGGATCTTAGATATAAGAAAGTTCACAAATCACTCCGAACTGAGCTGGGCGCCAGGTTTATAGGGATAGAAAACCTAACCCAAATTGCCAAGAGATGCAGACGTTCCTCTGGGAGTATTATTGGAGCATAAGATGTTCGGCCGAGGCAGGCGCTTATGCAACACCTAATCAGCCCATTCAGCCAGGAAAACTTCAAGCAACGTGTTGGCACGGCAGCGCTAAATCAGGCATTCTGATTGGCTCATCCCGGGCCGTTAATGGTTTAACATGCAAGCGAGTAATCGTAGACAACAAATCGCACTCAGTTTTCCTGATCAATCTACAGGTTGATTCTATTTTTCGGCTTTCGAATATTTGTACAATGATTGCTATATTTTGTTTTGAACATACACAACTTGAGATGGCACACAGCGGCCACATTCATACAGGCTCATTCGCTAACAAGCTTGTCCTTCTGACCTCTCTTCGAGCCAAATTCCATCATCCGCTGATTCAGTGCTGCAGCATCAATCCGCTCTTTCATCTCCGGTGCCAATGTATTCCTGAGTATAGATGCCGGTGGGTTTTCTTGATGACTTAATTTGGACCTGGCATTCTCGACTTGCTTAAGCCACCGAGACATCAAGTCGATAGCTCTCATATGAGAGGGGATGCCGGGCGTCGACGGATGTATATCTGCAATCAGCCAGCTTGGTGACTTTTCGGGCAAGGATAGGTGGCCAAGCAGCCATAGTGCGACAACGCCCAAGGCCCATACATCACAGGGTGGGCCACGTGAGCGCCAGTCGCGCATAAACTCGGGTGGCAGATACCACGGTGAGCCACCTGTGGGAGAGGGAGAGCCGTGTATAAAGCTGAGGCCGAAATCGATCAAAACGGCTCCCCGTGAGGGACAATACAATATATTACCTGGTTTAACATCGTTGTGAACGAGCCTGCTCCCGTGCACAAAGTCAAGTGCTGAGGCTATATCAGCGAAGATCCTCTGCGTATCTGAGGCATTGCCAGCGAAACGATCACTGGTTGCCTGTCGGAGGTGCACGAGGGATTTCGCATCCATGTGCTCAATATATATACTATGGAACCGAGCGTCAGATCCCAGCATACGGAGGATCGCTGGCTGGCGAGCAGGTCAGTCTTGTCAGGTTGTCAACGACAAATTAGAATGATAGTACAAACATGATTCTTAAGCAAGGAGTGTATCTCTGACTCGCGCATCCAGGATTCAGCTGCTCGGACAGAGTGGCGCTCATCGGAGCTGGCGGTTTTTATGACTTTAACAACGACGACACTGCCTGGCATTTTTGAATACTCTGCCTGCCACACAGACGAATTTGCTTGGTCTGAAATGGTCACATGGCGTGTGAGCTGATACCCTCTGCAATTGTCCGCGATATATATAGAATCGCCTTTCTCGAGTTTTAAAAGAGCGTTCCCGGCTGAGACAGCCTGCAGACAACGTGAAGCGTCAGCCGTTCGGTATGCCGATTGTTCTATTTTTACCCTCTTTGGTGGTCGATTGGGGGATGGTGGCAAAGAAGCAACTTGAGTAGGGATTGCCCATGAAGTTCGTGGAAGTAGCTGAAAGTCAACAAGGGCTCTGCCCTCGATGTCAATCAGCCAGGAGCCCGTGTGGAAAGTGGCAAGCTGTCTAGGTTGAACTTGCACTGGCCCCTCAACATCACTTCGCCTACCGAGAATCGCACGTGAACAGTCATTGCGAAGGATGACACGATCTTGCGCAGGGTCGAAGTACAAGCGGAAATTCACATCGTCATGGGTGATGACGCATCCGAGTTGCTCAGAGCTTGGTGTCACGACGAGAACCTTGACAGGATCATCTGGGCGATCATCCATTTCGACTTCAACCCAGTTGTCATACCGCCCAGCCCCTCCATATGGAGAGATGCCGAGCCCTGAGATCCTAGGATACAACAAGATCCTAGCTGACGGGTCAATGGACGCGACAGAGTGTAGACGTAACTTGTTGAAGTCCAAACCTAAAGCTTGGTTTCCGGTAGCCTCCAGGTAGAGAGGCGAGAATGCTTGAGTGGGTTCGCCCGAATCAGGATCATATTCTGTCAAGGGCAATGTAGCCTCTTCATTTTGGATACGCTCCTCGGTGTACACTTTGATGTACTCTGTACACTCCTCTGTACACTCCTCTGTGTGTTCTTTGTCCTGAACTGCAGTGTCTAGATCTTGTTTGTGCTGCAAGTTGAGTGACATTGTTAAATAAAAATCACTGCTTATACGTAGCGTATATGCGTCGGACCTAAAACTTGATATTTGTATACTGCGATCTACAAGGGAACCGAAGCGCCTGATAAGCGCCCACTAAAATAAACCAGGGGGTCTTCGCGGCCCAATTTGTGGATAGGCTTACCCCAAAGCCAATGGAAACAGAATAGTAATGACAACTTCTTTGTGCCCTTTATTTAAGTAACTTTGATTCGTTCAGGCCTGACCCTCACGCTAATAATAGATACAAGTCCTCATCAACCAGTCCATGCTGGTGGCAGAATATCCGATTGAAAACAGACACCATTCACCGCCCCAATGAAGCGGTGAGCTCGGCCACGCCGCAATCCGCTGTAAACAATCCAGCTGTCTGTAGAGTCTACCATTCCTACATTCTCCATGGCCAGCTGGTTTAAGTCTAGGACGATAGATAATCACCTGGAGGCTCATACACCTCAGCCCGACTATGAGCTAGATCAGGAGTGGCAGTGGCCCTTCTGGAAATTTGGCTATGATGATCCCAACGTTCTGTTTACCACCCTGCATGCTGAGTTCAACTCCGTGAAGTGCGCGATCCAAGATCCTCACTGCTGGCACCATGACGTCTGTGATATTGCGAATATTGCAAAGGACAAGAACGAATTTCTAACTCTGCTCAAGACGCGACAGAACGAGAGGTTTGAAGAGATCCAGGTCGCCTGGGAAAAGACCAAAGCACTGTTGAGCGCTGAGTTGTCACATTGGAACGCGGCGCCGGACGAGACTCTTTTATGGGCTCTTTTCTTACGTCTAGCTCGAAACTTTTCCTACGATTCTCTTGTCGGTTACTTCGGCTCGTATGTCACGAATGACCAGCCCCTGAATTCCCCTCCACTGTCAAGACTCGCCGAAAATCGTCCAGCCAAGCAGCAGCAGTCGAAAAAATGGCCCGGGAGAAATACACCAAAGCCATCCCGCATCACGAAGCGCTCACAAGCATCCTCAATATCGATATGTGAACAACACAAGGGCCGGGGTGGTTTACGGAGAAGTTCCCGTTTGCAACAACAAAAGCAAAAAAGAACAACCACAAAAAAGTGAATACCCGAAGGAGTAGCGCACAAAATCCACAACCGGAAGCACTCCTCCTTATTGATCTGGGCACCAAGGGTGGTTGTGTCGAAAGTGGTCAACAAGAACTATCGCTATCACGTCAATAGCGCCGTAATGTTCCATACGGCACAGATGGGCGGCCATGCAATTGCTTTAGCGGTTGCGGGCTTCAATATGGAAAAAAGTGGAGGACGAGTAGGGATAACGTGTACTCGGATAATTACTTGTGTGAGCCACTTGCCAGGGTTTCTTCGATGGTGTTGCAATCCCGAGGTTCTATCTCTCGTGACTGATGCCGTGGTCATGGTCATTTGGCGAGATTTTTATGGATAGCTGGCCGGTGGTGCTACCCGTCTCGTTTGCAGATCAGCGATGAGATGGAACTGGCTCATGTTTGACAGAAGACCAAGGCAATTGAAGCAAGATCGCTTCGCAGAATAACTCATTTGAGCTACCAACTCATATTCTATCAGGACGTGTGGACGTCAGATTCGCTTTTCGGGGATCATTTTGCAGGGTTCTTTTTTGTTGGATTGCGGGGACTGACTTTGACTATCGCTGTACATAATATACACATTATCCCTAGCTTAGTATGCAGCACGAAGACATTTTGTCCGCCAACAGCCAGTAAAACATCTCCACGAGGTTCGACTTGTCTATGCTCTAGTGAACTAGGACCATATAGTTCGTAAACCACCAGACTGATGGTATACTGAGGGGCAGCGTAGTAATTCTGAAGGTGCATGTAGATTTATTAGCATGTTGTAGAGTAATTGGTAAAGTTCACACGCCGTCATAAAAAGTTTCTGGCACAGCTGTTTACTAGTTCATGGAGCGTCCGAATCACGGGGATTAGAGCTACCCATTTTCGCTGGAAAATTCCACTCCAAGATGGCAGTTGACGGGAGTTTGGCGTTGTTCTTCACCTGTATTAGGAGATATTTAGAGGCAATTTCTGCAAAGGAAATTGTGATTTCGTTATTGCTGGAGGCCCTTTCAAGGGTGAGAGAATTACAAAGGAAGTAGAGGATGAACTTCGTGGCTGGGATCAATCAAGCCAGCTTGAAAGCTCAGGTTTAGCTGGGAACGAGCGATATTATAGCCATGAGAGGTCATGATAATACTCTCAATTCGTATTCAGGAAGCAAGTCACTCATTATGATTTAGCGGTGCTGTATCTTATCAATATGTTTAGAGACCTATACTGTGTGTTTTTTAACCGGGGCCGCTGTAATTGTTCTTTTACTACAATATCAGTGGCCACTTAAATCTGCGAGACTGTTTATGGTATGATCCTGGATTAGGCCCTCGGGCGACGTCGAATTCGGCAGGGCCATTTATAAGGCACGCAGATGAAATGATTATGCCATGTCCACTCCTGCTCCGGGTCTATTTGTTCGATGTCAAAATGCTGGAGCAGTGTGGCAGCAAGCTTGGATATTTCAAATTGAGCAAAATTTCGTCCTGGACATGCGTTGTATCCTGCCCCCCACTATGGATGGAAATGGTCAGTGCCAGAAGGAGGGTAGGAAAGAATGGTCTGGTGCTGATCAGTCAAAGGTAGGTACATACGTGGATCAAGAATGCATTCATATCTCCGGACTCATTCCGGAACCAACGGTCTGGGTTGAAACTGTCGCAATCCTCACCGAATATCTCAGGGTTGCGGTGAATGACCCAGGGATTTACGCTAAGAATGGTCTGGAGTTCACGTTAATTACACACGATAGAGAAGGAACATGCGAGGAATAAATTTACCCCTTCCGCGAAGAATCTGCGGGCGATAGTGATTCCACCAGGGGGAGCGACTCGTGGTAGCCCAAGACCAACGGCGGTATGGAACCGATATGTCTCTTTCATCTATTATATAGTGTTATTTCCAGGTATATAAAACAGTGTGACATTGTCAGCATACACAAGCCTGGAGAAAAGGTAGTTTCTGTGCTTCGGCATACTGAACAATGTGCGAGAGCTCCCCACGGGCCTTGGCCGCGTCGAGCTCATCCTGAAGCCGAACCATATATGGGGGATGCCGAATCAGGAAATAGAATAGCGCCTGTATTGTTGCGCTAACGGTATCTCCACCAGCGCCAAGTGTCCCAACGGCTGTAGAAAATATCTCAACCTCCTCCATACGATCAGGATACTTGGCACGAGTGTCCAGCCACTTCTGCATCATGTCATTTCGCTTTGCGGGGTTTCGCTTTCGTGCATCGATGGCCGCAATACACGTGTTAAAAATGTGAGACGAAGGCTGGATTCCCAATCGGCTAAGGAGAGGGTTCCCGAGTGTAAGGTTATGGAACCACGTATAGTAGCCCATTATCGCAGCATAGGGCGCTAGTAGACTTTGGTTTGCAATGGCGTTTCTAATATCCTTACCACGTTCAAGAAAGCCAAACGACTTAGAAAATATGACCTCACCTACAGCGTCAAAAGCGAAAAAGGTAAACCATTGATCTAAATTAACGGGACGGTTGGACTTGCAAAATTCGTCCAGGCGGGCAATCAACAGCAGGAGTACTGCGTCGAAATGGGGCTCATGTTGAATGATATTGGAGAGGGCGTAGCCTGATGAGATGTTTCGCTGTTTCCTGATATGTTGCTGGGGGTCTAGTTCCGACATTTGGTTGACATAGCGATAGTCCGGTAGACTCAGGATTGCATACCATGGGCCCTGTGATATAGTTTGGTACGATGCTCAGACACGTAAAGGAAGGACTTCCCTATACCTTTGCAATTTGAGCATGAAGCAGTTGTCGGACGGCGTCGGGATGAGATACGCTGACTTCATTTGGCGCGATGCGAACAAAGTACCCTTCACAGTACACTTGGAGTAAGGATACGCATATTCTGACTCAGGGCTCGGTTAGGTAGATCACAAATACATACCATGTTTTCTATGTAACTTGATCGTTTCTGCTTCGGTATGGCCCTTCAAAATCTGCAAAACCTGCCAGAGGTTCGAGAATGAAGCCAACAGTGGGCCAGGGATATCCCGGATCGAGGTCCAATATCGTCTAACAATCACGCGAGTAATGACTGAGCTGACAAGAGCCAATGCCCAGGCACCCCAGCTGTTAACAAACACCATGAGACCGGATAACATAAAGAAGTCAGGTATGGATCTCTGCCGACTACAGTGCTAGACCAAGCTGATTCCTGTGATTCGGAAGAATTTGGGAACGTATTTCGGTGTTGGTAGGCACGGTCCTCCATAAAGGTGACAGCGACCTGTTACGCTAGTAGACGAAATATGGCGACCAAGGGGAGCGTGCACAAGAGTTTAGCATTAGTGACCTATTACGCGTGCAGAACATGGAACTTGCTTAGTAAAATTTGGGTTTACGCCAGCCGTTGCTGCCTCATGAATGAGGATCGCTGAGCGGCCCGCGCACCATATCCACCGGGCTCCATTATTTTCTTCCAATACTCTCATCTCAGGGGTACGTCAGGTCTGTGCTAGCAGTTCGTTACTAAGCCATGAAGGCTAATTTTTGGGGTTTCGAGTGCATGTAGTGGTAAATCCAATTTTCTGTATTACGGCGCGCAGCTACCAAATCCGACTGCCCGCATATTGTACCCACCGTGTCTCGCGAGTCACATTGGTCTGGAGGCCACACTACTTGAGGTGACCCACCACGGCGCTTCCAGGAGACAGAACGACCGAGGGGAAAGTGAGATTTCCAGCGTCTAACATTTTCCCCATTCCCGCACCTCCTTCATGATTCGCTTAGCATTGACATTCAGTGTGTATCTTGTTGTTTTTACGGAAGAAGGCGTCCGGCCAGGATTAACGAAAGATAATAGGGTCATCCGAGCCGTGCAGGGCATGTCTTGTGTATTATTTTGATTCGTGATACTCGCCACAATTACTTTCTAAAGAGCCAACCCACGCCTACTTCTACAAACCTTGGTGCATCGTTGGCTGGGGAAAAGAGAGATTCAGAGAAGTTTTCAATTGCCCTAGTCATAGCATACACCCTGGCGACGGTCTTTTCAGATATTCAAGAGCGGCAAATATTGATCTGCGACTGGCGGTGATCTTTTCACTATGGCCGACTTCATAATCACCCCGGATCCGAATCTGCATTTGGCAGACTCGAACAAACGCGACCTTGAAGACTGGAAATCCGAGACCACGTCTATCGCCTCCTCCTTGTATAAAGGATTCATGGAAAATGGCCGACGATATCAAACCCTGAGAGCTGCCGGATATTTCAGCCCCTCAGACGAACAACAGTTTGAGACGTATGAAATGGGACATCTTGCATGCCTTCTCATGGACGCCGACGCACCAAATCCACTGTACCTAGCACCGGTCCAGACGCCAAAGCATGTGCTCGATATTGGGACAGGACAGGGCTCATGGGCTATCGACGTTGCCGATATGTTCCCCCACGCTATTGTCCGAGGTGTCGATTTGTATCCTCCGCCCGACAGTTGGGTCCCGCCAAACTGCATCTTCGAAGTAGACGATGTATTGCAGCAGTGGACCTGGCGTG
The DNA here is from genome assembly GCA_037043885.1 of Penicillium goetzii. NCBI lineage: Eukaryota > Fungi > Ascomycota > Eurotiomycetes > Eurotiales > Aspergillaceae > Penicillium > Penicillium goetzii. Next base: position 44,307 of record JAWLST010000040.1, read on the forward strand.
CAAAGTTTGACCTGATTCATCTACGTCACGGTATTGGGGCCTTTACGCCGGACGAATGGGCTTCACTCTACAAACAGTGCTATGACAACCTCGAAGCTGGCGGCTGGTTTGAGCAGATAGAAATGGATATCCGCTGTGAGTGTGACGATGGCAGCATACCAGCGGATAGTGTCCTGTTCACTTGGGGGCCTCGGTTCTTCGCCACTGGCAAAAAACTGGGAAAGTCCCTTAATATCACGGAAACTATGCGCTCATCTATTGAGAGAGCTGGGTTCGTTGACCTTCATGAAAAGACTACGAAGTGGCCTATTGGGGCATGGCCGAGAGACAAAGCATTGAAAGAGGCCGGCTTAGTCAATATTCAGCATTGGCTCGCGGGCATGGAGGGCTACTCGATGTACCTGCTTACTAAATTCGGAGATCCGGCGCCATGGACAAAGGAGGAAGTGCTAGTCTATGTTGCAGAAATGCGGAAAGCACTCAAAAATCCTCACTTTCATGCCTATCAGCGCGCGAAGAGAATTTGGGCCAGGAAGCCCCTGTCTGAGGAGAGGACTGTGACCAATGAGCGTCCAGATATCATCAAGCAGGAATGAAGTTCTTGTGATGTTCACATATGGCTACAGTGATGGTGCGGCGTGGGTTTGACATTAATCATCTGCTAAGTTCCATTAATCTCAATCTTTCTTGGAGCAATATGGGAGCGATGTTTCTCTATAGTCAGAAGCTTTTTGCTTGTGGGGACAAGAGGTGAGCCGGCTTCGCACACGCGCGCATATGTGTACCTATAGACCGTTTTGTGGAGTTTGCGGCTTCCAACCATAATACCACTTTGAAATTGTTTGAAGGCATCGTCGTTTCAACGCCACGCGTTTTGTGGCGCGCGCAACTTTTATCCAAGGTCACATATTGCACCGCAATCAAACAGGATACTCCAATGTTAATAGGAATCACAGTTGTTGTTTGCCAAGGAATTGAAGTTGCCGGCTGGCAGCTAGCAAAGGCCCGTTTGAAAAGTTGGAAGCTTCAAGTTTGCACATAGGTTGCTTCAATTAGCTGGTCGCAAAAAAAGATCAACTTATCCGATTATGGTAGTACATGTATCTTTATTCTTCTAAAACAAAACGAAACGCCGGACCAGCGAAAAATTATTGGAAGCGAATGAATACACTGTGTCAATTTTTATATCCATTGATTTTGATGAGCTGGAAGAATCTGCTCCGACAGATTCAAGGAATATGAGAAAATGATCAATGCGTGTTACTAAAATTGCAGTTCAAGAACGTATCCATTGAAAGCCATGAGTTGAGAGAGTGGTGAATAGGCAGAGAGTGTATAATAATGGCTAACTGTGTAATCGACCGCTGGTTTGAATTGGCTTTCGCTCTGATTTCAAAGTAGCGTAAACCAGAGCATGCAATGCAGTATTACATGGGGAAATTTTGCTTTCTGTCGGCCTCGCTCTATTTGATTGATGCTGTATGTGTCACTATAACTGTACTGTAGCATTTTGAACGTTGTTCAAAAGGAGATTACTTCAAAGTGACCGTATCCCATTTGCAGATACTGCACAGTCAATCAATACAGATATTGTGGATAGATTTTGTCCAATGGCGTTCCGCTTAGAGTGTGATTTTGCTATTTCCTCACCTTTTCCACATCTTGCCCGGAATCCATGACGGCGGGAGATGATCGGCAGACAATACCCCAGATACCTTATAAAGAGAGAATCGCAACCATTATTATGGTCATATCTTGAGTAAGTTCCCATCATGAGCCAATCTAAGAACGAGCCCTCCCCCTGCTCGCAGGAAGAGATCCTTGACCAACCTCCACTAAACCCGAGCGAACAACTCAAATCTGAGACAAAAGATAACGAGCCAAGCGAAGAGGACATATGCTCGGGACGCCAGAAAACGTTTCCACTTAGCATCTCTCTGTCCTATGTGAAAGACTGGGACACAACGGATGCATTCCGAGAGTTGTATCAGAACTGGTAATTCTGAACTTCATCTTCGAGATCTTTGGAGACTAACAACTACCAGGAAGGACGCTATCTTGGAACAGTTTGACCTAGATCGTCTAAAATTTCAGCCAATTTACGAGGACAGAGAAGATTGCGTTTCTATCATCGTACCAGATGTTTCAAGTCGACATGAGCCCGGTCGAGCCCTGGGATTCATCCGATACGACAAAAAGACTGGCCGAACGATACTAGTCAACCCTTGTGCACAACTGAAGCCCGAGGCTCTGGATCTTGGGCATTCTTCGAAACGAGAAAACCCCAATCTGGCAGGCTGTCATGGCGAGGGTCTCAAACTGGCTGCTCTAGTCATGTCACGCAATGGCTTTAGCGTAAAGATCGCCACAGCAAACAGCCATTGGAGCTTTTCTTTTGTTGGTTCTAGGTTCCGTTGCATGATTAGGCCATCAAAGATGGTGGGGTCTGGTCCTGAAACCGATCCTACGGAGGATATGGCTCGAATGCACTCTCATATTGGGAGAGATGTTGTGGTCGTGGTTGAACCCGCAAGGGGTAAGCACGGCAAAAAAATTTCGCTTGCAGCTTTTCAGACATGGGTGCAAGTGACACTTGATATTCGTGGAATCTCCTATCCGTCTCAAGTCATTGAAACCGATGTCGGAGATTTGATTCTTGATCCCCACTTTTGTGGCAGAATCTATCTACAAGGTATGCTGCTGCCAGCCACCTCTTCCGAGCTCAAGCCATACAAGCTTGGTTACAACTTCACTCAGGGAAGGGTCAACCGAGATAGGCAAATCATGGTTGATAAGCACGAGGAGGCCAACGCTGTGAGACAGATTTGGGAGTCTGCAATCCAGAGGAACGAGAAAGTTGTGCTTCCGGTCTATGTCGACTTTCTGCGGAACTTTCCTGAAGCGCCGGATGTTGAATCCGCGGACGTTCTGTTGGGAGACGCTACAAAAACGCTTATTTGGAGACACCTATTGTGCGATACAGGAGGTAAACAGTTCTATTATAGCGAAAAATCCAATTCCAAGGTCAGTGCAACTAATCATCTCATGAATTTACCTTTGTCTGACGAAAATGGGGCAGAGTATTGGGATTATCCGAGATTTACTGAGAAAGGAGCCAGCAAGGCTTCCGGAACTCCTTTGGAATTTGCTCCGGTCAAAGTCCCTTCTTCGAACGCCGGAAGAGGAACAGATTAAGCAATTTAGATATGCACATGTATCTGTGCCCTCGTCATGCTTTGCACAAACGATACAACGAGCAGTCAAGGCTGGTCTAGCATTCATTCCTTGGGCACAGGACGTCGAAGTGCATTTTGTTCAATGTGAAAAAAGTGCTATGGACATTTTGTTTGATGCTGAGCAGAAAACCTTGAAGATCAACAATAAGTGGCTTGATTTTCAAGAAATACATCGAGGTAACCCTTGTCGTTCCTCTTTCCCGATTCAAATGACCGGAATAGAGGCGCCATTTTTCTGCGAGCATATCATCGACGAGCTACTAAGAATTTCTTGGGGCTCTATTTTCCAACGCACAAGCATGTGGAGAGCGACTGAAAATAAAGCCCTGCGTCAAATTCGGGACTTACTCAGGTATATGCCTCATAGTATCAAAGTTACGCACACTAATCAGAAGGGTTGCTTGATGGTTACTTGGGAGGACAATGAGACGGAATCGTTCAGAAAGTCTTGTCTCCCTTGTACTATGTATCACATCGTTCTCCACGAAGAAAATTGCCTCGACGCCAGGGCAGAGCTCCTACATGGAAATACAGGTACGTCATGGTTGGTCTATACATTTCCGTGAGATACCAATCACTAACTGAAAAGTAAACTTGGGCAACGGTTGTGCACCATGCGGGTGCCCTCATAAATTTGCCAGTCAAACCAATAGGGTGGCAATTTTTGGATATCTAGATTGCGCCAAAAGCTACTACCCCATGATCGCCTTGAATCGCCCACAGGCTATATATGGCTTGCCTCCACAACCAATTATTCCAAATCCTTGCCTTGCAATTTCTCAAGTGGAATATGAACGAGAGATGCATCCCCGCACTTTGTACCAGCAACAGCTACTCCAACAGAAACTACTTTTTACACGGAGTCAGGCTATTACACAGGGCATGCAGACCGTCAATGCTAGAGGTCAGCTTCCGTCTCAGCTTCTGGCTCAGCAACAGCAAATAGTTACACAGAATCGCGCTTCTGTGACTGGAATGCAGTCAGCGAACTCCCAGATTGAAATCTTTTCCCAGTCAGAACAGATACCCCAGGAAGCGAAAATATCCCAAACTTCACTGAAGAGGGAACTCGAGGCTTCAGACGAGACGTTTGAGGACTTTCCCAGGAAGCTGCCCAAAGAATCCTAGTGTAGCAAGCATCAATTCCGCATCTGAGGCTATAAAAATTGAGGTATCCAGCCTACAAGCTTCGACTTTCTAAATATCCAGTTCATCCATCTCCAGGAATTAATATCACCACTCCGCGCACGCGTCATTACCGAATATTCGGCCTGCCTGTTTGAAACATCCCGTAGCATCATTTCACGTTCAACTTAAGTCAGCGAATACACCTATGATGAAAAAATTGCTTTGACTATATCTAAAATAGTCTCCGGGCGTTTTATAATTATAAAGATATAATAGGCGGTAGCTTAGAGGTTAGGCCTTCCGGGCGGGGGTACGAAAACTAATGTCACGTCAATGTACACTATAGTATATACAGTCCTCCCGCCTCCCGAGACCCACCCACAACACCGACGATCGTAAGGCTATACCGCCTGTCAAACTTCTCTATAGTCATGGTATACCCCGCGCAAAGTAGATGAGAAAATTGACTGAAAGTCTAATCTAGACGTCCATGGATAATTCCATGTTCAATTGACAAACTCTTTGGTGTTACAGGCGTACTGTAACAGCTTTCAGGCGAATCCTAGACTGCAGATATTCTATAATATTACGGTGTGGGGCTGGTGTAGGACTTTTGCGCAGTCCCTGCTGCATGAAGTTCCCCACCGTACAGTACATCATGGATGTTTATATGCCAGCTGGCGGTGTGAGGCCAGATGCCACTATATTGGAGTCATGGTTCGCATGTCTCTTCGGTATGCTGCACGGTCCTAAACGAGACAGATCGGTCCGCCGGCACTGGGGCCTTGCCAAACAGGCGGACCTTCATGGATCTTCTGGCTAGCGAGGTCCTAACGTATCTGGATCTTGGTGAATTATACAAGGTTACTATTGCTAGTGGCTTCGTTATCGATGAGTTCTTACACCCTCGTCGCCCCTTTAGTTATGGCCGTTATTAATCCTCAGATTCATCATTATTTTGCCCCTCTAAACGCACCTATTTGCGCAGAACCACAAATTAATCCATCTTAATAGCATACTGTACCGGTTGCCACATTTCATATCACATGCTGCCCATTCCCCAAAACTTCGTAATTTCCATTTCAACACCCATAGCGAGCGAGCCTGTCTTCCTCGACGATCTGGAGCCCCGGGATTGAAGAAATAATTGATCAATTTCAAATTACGCAATTTATTACTTTCCAGGAAACACGTAAGAAATATAGCTGTCGTGTTAAGCTTTGCTGTGAGAGAGAGGTGACCTTGACGTATGTATTCTTGCGCGAAGCTGCGGCTCCGGTGTTGTTGCCGCCGTGTCCGCGTGCGGCATCAGGGGGTTTGACTTGGAAAGCTGACCTGGAAATACCGTATGTCTTTTTCTATCTACATTGATACAGTAGTGAATCAATTGGCTTCTGCTTCTGGAACATAAACACTGTCCACTTAACTGTGCACTCATTACAGTATCTAGCCGGCGATACCAATATACTGACCGCTGCTAGTAAATAATGCTAAATTGACCACTTCAACTTGCTACTTGGATCTCGGAAATGAGTATAACTTGTGACATTTCCCCCTCAGTTCATACCCTACCTTTTTTGAGCAACTTTTGAACACAATACCTAGCAAGCTTTTGCTTACATTTTGCTTGATCTTGGAAATGATATTGCACTGCGTTTCCGCCTCTTTTGATCACTCCATCATACTACTGTAAGCCCATTTCACCACTCCTAACTATGCTCCCTGCGCTGACCGCTCACTCGGGCCATCCTAATGGCACGCTTTTTATGCCCACCCCAAGCAGTCGAATCAACGGGACACGGAATTTCCATCACAGATGTCAGATCACAGTCTCAGATTGCGTTGCCGCTACTACATCGCGCCAGAGCTTGCTAGGACGATTTTTCACCAAGTCAAGCTAATTCAAGTTTTATATTAAACCGCACAGGCTACATTGATCGCCTCATATTTTATGTGCAAGAGGATCGGATAAGGGAAAAGAGCTATAAAGGTGACAGTAAGTTGTCTCTACTTGATCAACTACTTGATGTGTTCAATTTCAAATAAGTATTTGATATCAGAGGAGACTAATTTGAGCGTACAATCAAAGGCAATCAGCGAGAGAAAACCCTACATTAGGTTAAAATCTTTCTGTGGCGACGCTCAATGCCCTTATAACCCGGTTTGTGTAGGACTTGGTGGTAGGGGATGTACCTGATCTTGACCCTTTAGTGTTCGACATTCGAACATCTGAAATACTGCACCCACCTCATTACAGTAAGACTCAAGATACAGTACGAATCAGATTCACACACTCGGAGTCCTTTCACTGAAAATCAATCTCTGCTTCGACCACTCCTCTACATCTTTACAGAAACCATGCAGAAAGCAATGGCCCGGACTCATTCTGAAAATGGGGGTTGTTCGGGATCCAAGTCCTCTGATATTAGAAAAGCACCGCATGGTCAGTCTCTTCTTACCAAGCCATGGTCAGCTCAGGAAGACCAAATAGTGCTCGAGCTCCGGATTATAGGGTGGGGGTGGATGGCAATCAGCAAAAGGCTGAAAGGACGGAGCTGGGCCGCCTGCAGAACGCGCTTTCATAATCATTTAATCAAGCAATGTGAGCGCGATGATAAAGGAAGAAACAACTTTAATCACTCTTACCAGAGGTGCGTGGACCAGGCTAAGGGAGCCATGTTCCGATTCATTAACTTGTCATTGCAGGTCTAATCCTGACATGTGGTCCAAAGTGGCTCACCAGATGGCTGCGCCCTGGAGGATGAGAGAAGCTATACAGTGGCAGATGGAAAAACAAGAATTGGTGCATCTGACTGCTATCTCGTCATCTCGGACAGGAAATATCAGCGGGGACGGAACGGCTCATTCCGCGCCACAAGTTGATCGTCTTCCCAAGCTACGAATGCCAATCGAAAGGGACACTGTACTGTTGCCCTCTTTCAAAGAAATGTTCTCAGATGTACCCAGCCCTTAGTTACTCATACCAGACAATGTGCCGACCTGGAACTCAGCTTCATTGAAGTGGGAAACCAGAGTAAATGTGGGCAGAAATGTATGCGTGGTAGAGAGCGAGGAACTAAGAGTGGTGAATTGTGTCATGTATACACAGAGACTGTTAATTGAGTGAATGTGGTCAATTGATCAGGGGTTACGTTTAAATGTTATTTATATAACTAGGTCCACCCATGAATCACCTATGAGTTGAATTTTAGAGATCGGGGGACATAAGCTCTTCTCGGAATGATCACCGCGGGGTCGAGGAAAGAAAAAGAGAAAATAGAATTGTTCACTCCATTTGGGACTATTTACATTTGCTCCATTTTCTGTAGTTGTGTCCCAGAAGCCCTATGCTCTAGGTCTTGAGGTGATCCTGATATTCAGAAGAAATATCTCAAATCGTCACGTAAGGCGACGAGTGCACAGTCTGCCGACAGGGCCCCGACGACCTGATCGATGGATATAAACTTTCCGATTCGCTCGCAAGTGGGTGGGTGATCTGGAGCCGGACTAGTTCCTTCGCATCTCCGACATGTCGTTCGAAACATCCACTGGGACTCTTTGTTTTCAGGGTGCTTTGAAAATCGAAGGAAAGCAAATTGTGTTTTTCGCAAAAACTTGACTAGCGCCAAGTTCGAGCAGCATTGGCATCGAAGGAAGAGACGATATGGAAGGTATTGTGTTCGATCCCTCATTTCTCGGGTGCCTTGAGGACCAATATTATATTTGAAAGAGTCGGATTATCTCTTTGAGTGAGCAGACCCCATGTGAATGCAGAGGATGAGATTTGGAAAGTTTGGAAATAGCGGGTGCACGGGAATGGTATATAAACACTTGCCATCCGCCCATACAGTATATCCTTCTTAGTGGAAATTTTTCAACCACTGCTTTCAAGGGTGACTGACGATCAGATCCTATAAGATTAAAGAAATGCTCTACCCCCTTTTCATCTAATGTTCAATATTATAGAGGGCAAAAATTATTTTCGCGGAATGTAGATCTAAACTCTATGTCCTCCTTACTTATGATCCAGATTTTCTATTCTGGAAATTAATGTTCTTTTCTCAGCGCGTGAAGATTTTATTAATAGTTTTTGCTATTTGCATTGCGGACATGGAAAATTCCTCCGTGAGCGTTAGAGGCCAATTTTCAGAGTTTTACTTTAAAACTCGAGGAAGTTGAGTAACGCATCTGTTCAAACTCCTAGTTGACTTGGTTAACTAACCAAGTCAACTATTGTAGTGGGGGATCCGGCGACATGTTGGAATTGGTCGTTTTTCGCATGGCCGTTCAGTTTGTTTGATTTGTTTTAGGGAGGAAGTTATTCACCTTGGCCGGGCACAAGAAGCCTTAGCCATTGCCCTTTAGCAGCACCTGGGACGACGACTACTCTTTGGAGAAATATTTTTTCGAAGGTAAGACAGGATCCTGAACGTGCGGATATTCGGTGTCGTAATGATTGGAACCCGCTGGTGGCCAGACGAGACGCTGCTCTGCTGGAGCTCTTAGACAATGGTGGACTAAGAGCGGGCGACCAATCGTACGTTCTTGCTTGCACCGGTAACTTCGCAAGACACAATGTAGAACACGTGAAGGTGAAAGGTGGCGCGGCGCCCTACTCGTGGTACTTAGATTTGGATATACTGGCAAGGGAGGATGGTCCAGCTGGGTGGAAGGTTGATCTCGAGCCACTGAAGCTCTTCCAAGGTCTGCAGGTATACATTTCGACGGGTATGCCTCCAGGGCTTGTTGGTACAGTGATGATGATGATGATGATGATGATGATGATGATTTCATTTACCCTGTCCCCTCACCTTACCGGTGATATGCAGGCTACCTCAACTATATATATCCCTCTGCATACATGTAGACTGTCCCACTTCCTGATAACGAACTTAGAGCCTCGTCACGGCCTGTCGTGGCCTAATTGCCGCTCCCACTATTAGGCTGCCCTCGTGGCGCGCGACTGCGAAACCGCTGTGCGCCGCACACGCACTGGTCGTCTTCGCGAAAGCCAAAGAGCTTGGCGTAGGTCGATAGCCAATTGTGGCCCGTGCGTAGCTGGGTCAATAAATATGCCCGACCCCTGGCTAGGTTTCCATAAAGCTTCCTGGTGTATGCCGATGGCAAAGTGTTGTCGATCTTCCGGAGGTGGCCGCCTTTACTGGCTGATCTCCACTCTTGCCCCCACTGATCGATGATCGTGTTGCGAATGAACGCTCTCTCCCTCGTGAGCAGCGGCCGGAATGGGTGCGACTTGCCCGGCTTAGCGGCCTCCTTTGCTTTCATGTCCGCGGCGTCATTGCCAGGGTTGTCACAATGCCCCGGCACCCACTGAAGGCGCAGGGCAATTCCTGCGGATTGGGTCTCAGTGGCAGCTTGGAGGATTGCGTGCACAATCCGTTGTCCTGACTTCTTTTTCACCTTCTGGATTGCTTGTAACGCTGACCTGCTGTCGCAGACGATTGTCGCGGTATTCTCTATGTCTTCCACTCCTATTCGTCTGTGCGCTATGCTAAAAACCATGCTAATCGCGTGAAAGATTCCAATCAGCTCTGCTGCGTGCACCGACCAGCGGTCCATCGGTCCCACCTGGACCTGTTGGGATTCGACTATTTCCATGTTGTCGTTCAGTGCTACAACGGCTGCCCCCAGATATCCGTCGCGGCCGGAGGCGTCTGAGTAGACGACTATGTCAGATGTTATGTTGACATTTTCAGCCCGTTCCCTCGCTGCTTCTCGGTCCGAACTAATCTCGATCTCCGTGAATGGGTCTAGGCGCCACGGTGGCAGCGGTCGCGGTGTTGGTACAGTGCCGCTCGTTATTGCCTTCCATATCTGGAAACAGAGAGATGCTCTTTCAAACCCTTATCACATGATACGCTTAACCATATATAGAAGGGTTCGTAACTGTAGTCTTGTTCCAGATTTATACCGTAACGAGGATGGAAGTATAAAACTGTATAGTCATGTACCGCTACATGTCCAAAAATACCCCCCGATCCATATCCAAAGATAGCCACCCCACTTACCATGGGATCGGTTGTTCACACCCCTCCCAACCTAGCAACTGCATCACCCAACCCCCTTACAAAATGGCCAGAAACATCGATTCCTGGCAGCGTAAGATGATTACTCATATGACATGCAGCAAGAATAGACTCACGACATCGCAAATGGCAAAGGTAGCCCAGTGTAGTGAGCGCTCCATCACTAAAATTCGCAAGAACTTGCGATTATTCGGTAGTGCCAGATCTCCCCAAGTCTCGGTCAGACGACAACCAAGTATCGCCCCTATCATGTTTGACGGCCTCTGTGACCACCTCGCCGAAAAACCTGGCCTATACGTTGAAGAGATGGCTATCTTCCTACGGGATGAGTTCAACATATTACCATCGTCATCTAGTATTAAGCGTGCTCTTTCCTACGCTGGCTGGACAAAAAAGAAAGCATAACAGAAAGCCAAAGAGCAGAACCCTTAAATACGAGATTTGTATTAGTATAAGCTCTCTGATTTTCGGTTATATTATCTGGTGTTTGTTGATGAATCTGTATGTGATAAAAGGATTGGGTATAGGCGAACTGGCTAGTGACTACTCGGGGTGACACCGGTCTAAGTGTCGAAATTTCATCGCGGCTAACGCTTCTAGATATTGCCTGCGTATGCCTAAGATAGTATTATCCTGTCTCGTATTTTTAAAGGTTTACTAGATGCCACGTTCTTCGAGTCGTTTATCGAGTAGCTTCTCTAACACTGTAGGAGGTCGCCGGAGCTAAAATCCGTGCTTGTTATAGATAACGTATCTTTCTATTATTCCGACTGGATTAAGACCGTATATACTAACGTAGGAGTTGAATTACTGTATCTGCTGCCGTATTCGCCGGATTTTAATCCTATCGAGGAATTCTTCGCCGAGCTAAAAGCCTATATCAAGAAAACTTGGTTAGAATACGAAGATAATCCTAGCTAAGGGTTTTATGCCTTCCTTCGGCGGTGCGTATAAGGTTGGTGTAAGATAGGATAGTACCGAAGGCTATTTCCGATATTTAGGTATAATAATAGAGAAGATATAATTAACTATCGTTCTTGAGAATATCGCGTCTGTGTAATCCCCGTTTCCGTTATAATATAGTGCTAGTTTAGTTTGTTCGTGTTTGTGGCCGTTTATTTAGTAATACTTTGTATTAGGTGGAAGACCCTGTCTCTTATCGTCGTTCTGATAGTTGATTTTGTTAGTTACTATAATGATGTTAATAAATAGTAAAGAAAGTTATATATACCAGAAGTTTTCTAAAACTTTTAACGAGTTCCGTTTTGTAATCGTAATATACCTTCTCGTAAGGGCCTATACTACTAAATGTCGTCGTAATATCAAAATTAACCTATACGATCCTTATACCGGATATAATAAGTATATTCTTCGGGTAAATATTATAATAGTAGATAAAGGTATTATAGATTTGTTTTATGCCCTTAATAGTATAGCGAAAAAGATCTTTAGTATAATTTTCGCTATTTAGTCTTTTAGTATAAGGTAAATATTCGAGTAGGATCGCGCTAGGTTAGTGTTTATTATCCGCGAAATACTTAAGCGGAGGGTGGAACGCTAACAGATTAACTCGATTGATATACCTATAGAAAGCGGGAATAAAGCCTCTATCGTATACGCCGAACTCACGGAGATTATAATAGGCGTTTAATTCGTAGCGAAAACGATTAAGATCTCGGCCTTTTCTTATATATCCGGGGTCGCCGTTATTATAGAACTAGTAGGTTAGTATTATCTAAAGACGTAATAATTAAACTTATAAGCTTTATAACGTATAGCTACCTATATAGCCGGATTTTATAGATCGTTGAAGCTTTTAAGCGGCTAAGCTTATATTTGATTTCGATATTAGAAGGATTTAGCTCTAAAGAGTAAGCGTTCTACGAAGGCATGGTCGCTACTAGAGCTATATTAAGGGTAAAGCGACTGAAGGGATACTGAAAATCAAACCGAAGTAGCCGGACAGGAAGGCTAGCCTCCTATTATTATGTAAGTGACTTATGTAATTCTGCCGTAGCTTCGTAGACCCCGCTTTATCGAACCTTAACCATAGTTCTTATCCTAACCTTACTATGGTGCGAACCTACTAAAGTAACTAGGAATAGTAAATCAAACTTAAATACTTCTACTATACCTCTCTATTACTCTCCTAGTAATACTAATCTAGGCGATTACCCCGGGCCTAAACACGATAAATCCTTAATACGATACGGATAATATAATATAAGTAGTCCCTTGGTTAGAGTTTAGTTATTCTAATATTATTTAACGCTACGGGTAAGTATTAAATATAAAACGAATTCGGCCCGACCCCTTTATATCTCCGCCTACGCTACTTAAAGACGAGCTAACTTTTTACCTTCGTTTCGCTAATCTAGTTATAACCCGAGTTCGACGCGTTCTCCGAGCTAGTTTCGAATAACTTTCTACGTAGCTCGGAGTTCTACGACTATCTAAAATAATAATAGATAGAGGGGGATCGGCTAGGATAATTAATTAATTCAGACTAGATACTACGTTTATCGTAGTCGGAGCTAGTCTCTCTATAGGTGTTAATAGAGCACCCGGGGACTTAAAGGTCTCTTGGAAGTGGAGATCTTTAATGCAATTTTCGCAAAACCTCGCCGACCGTCGAGAGTATAAGCAAGTGTTAGCCTAAGTGAACTTTTATATAGACTAGTATAATGCTAGGCACGGGTTTATTCTCTTAGATGTTGAGCTTGTTGCCGTCAAACGCCTCGATAGGAACGGCCGTTTAGCTATGGCCACGCTAATACCTTGGAGAAGTGGAGGAGTCGGCCAATTTTCGGTATTACTAGGACTGTAGTATCTTGGAATGCTAGCTGCTGAAGATGATTACTGGTCTCTAAGTTAGGCCAATTTAGATAATACTTCTTCGTTCATTCTCCAGAGTGTTGGCATTGAATTAATTACGGTATTAGTCCTACTCTTGCGACAAGAGTCACGGAGAAATCTTAATCCGTGACTGTATCAGTGGAATCTTCGTACTGCACATACGTGCGCTCTTACTGAAGACAGCTGTGCATGGTAATTGGCACCTGACTAGATATCTAGTCATCGAGTTGGATGACTCGGCAGGATCCACATGGTGTCGGCCAATCACCGCGCGTATTAGTAACCTCGTCTTTTTTTTTTTTTTTTTTTTTTTTTTGATTTTGCAGATTGCACTCAACTTAGTGCCTCAGCAGATCTGGAATATTGTCTTTTTGAAAGAATGACTCGCTTGGCCCTCAACTTCGCCCATCCCGAACGGGATCATCTCGCAATTCGAACGCCACCTCGTTGTCTCTATTGCTCCAGCCGTACAATTTTGTCCTACTGTCTGCCATGGAATGAGAATGGTAATGGCTATCGGCCATACTATCATTGCTCTTACTGTCCAAGGTTTTCTTGCTTCGGAGACATGCGAGGTGTACTAGCGGAAAATCCCACATGCTTCTGCGATCACGGAATGCAATTCAGCAGACGTACTGTGTCTGGTGTCGATGCGGAGATCCCGCGGTCGATCATCTATCAGTGTGCTACAGGCGGGTGTTTCTTCTTCGAACGCATGATGAATGACGAAGGTTCATTGTTGATTTATCCTGGTCCAGTCACCCGCCATGATTTGATATTTGAGGGGTTCTGAGGGGGGAGCTTCTACATGTAAGCTACTTCCATCTTTCAGTATTTGAATCAATGATGGGCTCCAATACAGTAAACAGTATACTTACGTGCCTTTTGTTTAAGATCTAGTGCTGCGACTCAGAAAGCGGCAACTCGTCAAAGGGGGGCGTGGATAGTCGTTTCGAGGTTATAAGTCATGTTCTCGTCAATTTCTGATTCTCCACTGCCCTACTTTATGTATCCAGTGCAAATACTTGCCTCCTTTCAAATACGACAGCATCTGTGGAACTGCAGTAACTACGGAAGCAAAACAGTTCGTCTACACTATCACTTTCAAGTTCAACAACATATAAAAAGCGAAGTTATTGAGACTCGGACCCTTTTTGCAGGAAAAAATCGTGTGAATTCCCAACAAGGATACATTCAATCATCTTATAAGCCAGTTGTCGTCACACGAGTAATTAACGTACTGGAATACAGAGTTTCCAGCATTCTTTCAGAATATATAACGCGGGCGACGTCCGATATCTATGCCTGCCGTTTGGGGGTAAATTCTGTTTCCAAAGAATGGGAAAGAATGGGCACAGAGAGGATGGCTTGGGAATTGAAAGAATGCTATGGTTGAGTCTGTCCAAGTACGTCGTAGCGTCTGTCAATGGAGGTAGCTCTAGCCGAGTCAGCAAGCTTGTGACGTAGCTCCTCCGCATCTGCACCACATCGCAAGTTCTAAATTGTACAGAATGCCAAGGTCGGGCACAGCTGGAGCAGAGCCCACCGTGCGCGGAGGCATCCGCAGTAGCAGTAAGCGAAGGAGGCTGTAAGGAAGGAGATTGCTGGCGGTTGGAAGGAGCGGATTGGTGAGAAGCAAGTTGTCTCGAACGCGCCGACTTCGCACGGCAGCCATCACACGTCCTGTACTGCAGGGAGCGCCAGGGTCGGGCACAGCCGGAGCAGAATTGACGCCCGCTAGAGGGACGGGCGTTTGACGAATTCAAAATAGGTAGTGGTGTAGGAGCGGAAAGCTGTGGATTGGCAGAAGCGGGCTGGCGAGACGGGATTCGTCTCCGGAGCGCAGCCTTCCTGCGGCACTCATCACAGGTCTTGTACTCAGTGGAGGGCCAGGGCCGCGCGCACTTTGAGCAGAGCACGCGCTGGGTAGCAGGAAGGGAGAAGGCCATGCGTAGACACGCTGGAGATGCGCAGTGGGAAGAAGGGAGACTTCATCTTTCCTCGGACACGAAGCCATGACCGCCAGTGATATAGTTAGCGGACCACGGCGTCCTGAGCGGCGCGTCCCACAGCGTCGATGAGCAGAAGAGCGCATGAGCAGCGCAGCGATATTGACCGGGGGCATGCTTGTAGAAGTATGCAGTAGCAAGACCAACCGCGGCAGTGGAGGAAACGGCACGAAGGAAGGACACTGGCGACGGCGAACAGGTGGGGGGACGCCAGCGTGCCTGTAAACGCGGGTGGCTCCGGCCACCGCTACGATAGGGCGCCCAGGGCCAACAGGAGCGGGAAGGACACGTGAGGACGTGCGAACGTGACCGCAGGGGACGTGCGAACGTGACCGCAGGGGACGTGCGAACGTGACCGCAGGGGACGTGCAGGCGCACACGTGAGGTTAGCGAACTTGGATGTTGTTATGCTGTTATAAATTTCTTATATTGTAATAGTATCAACAAGTCCCTAACCACTTTCCTAAGGTATCGCTCTCTTCAATAGATCGCTGTGTCCTGTCTATATTCTTGATCTCTACGTACAGTGATCCTCTAAATCGGCATGACCTATGCACACTGAATAGAATTTTCTCGGCCCTACCGCTAATGCCTCGGCGTAGATAATCTCATTTGTTGAGCAACCCACATCAAATCGAGGGGCGCAGAAAGCTGCGCTTTGCGTCGTGTACCATAACCTCTAAGCAACATAAGTGATTATTGTATCTAGAGGTAGATTTAACGAATTCTGGAGAGCGGGTATAAAGAGGCCACGCTTCAGGGCTAGGGCCACCAGAAAGGGCACTGTCTCATTGAGCTACCACCATCCTGCGAGATACTCATACACGCTTACCTAAAATCCCTAGGAGTAGTCAAAAATACTGCCAATCTTGAAAGGAAGTAGTGGAAATATTACTTCAATGGACCCATGAGTGTTAGTCGTGTTCTACAGCATGCGAGGGTATATTAGATGGAGCTCCGTGTCCTGTGGGAGCGAGGAACACGAGCAAGGAAAACTGCGCATAGCCACTAGCGCCATTGGAACTAGCTATATTGCATTATTGTTTCAGTTCTTACGCCTACGGAAATGTGTTAACATACATTTCTTTTGTGAGGATTGCGTTCATATGAAGGAATTAAAGGAGATCGAAATAAGCCGTGTCGAAGTCGAAACTAAGGAACATGAAGAGGGAAAGGTGCGGACGAGACAGGAATGGTTGGTTTGGATATCAAGTGCACAGTATAAGCAGCTGAAGAACGACTTTCGCCCCGGTGGTAGGATTTGTCTTTTATTTCCACTGAAACCTTGTCAGAGGCACCAGGGTGGCCACGCCCGGCACCTAGTAACTGCACTTCCCATTACCAGCGATTCTGTGAAGGCGAAACTGTACGGCTAAGTGGAGGGCATGTCTTGGACTCACATACGTTCCTGATTAAAACGAACTGGCAGTTCTCTGAAGATAGCCAAAGAAGGCAGCTCTCATTTCTCACAGATTGAGTCTAGCGCATCCTCGATATTGTCTATATTTGGAGGAGGGTTGGAGATAATAACTATGTGCCGCTAAGATAGGGCTTAAGTGAATGTGTAATCACCATAAAATCGCAGTCAAAATCTTTGAAAGATGAGGATTTCTGTTATGACAATCTTACAGTAGCAGACATGAAGAGAGAGACAACACAAACCAACACTCGTTCGAGGAGCATGGTCCTTCTAATCGCTCATTACACCCTATGAATGGATATTTTTCGCATTTTTTTCTCGAATACCCTACAATTTACTTCTGTTTGAAGTTACCCGTATCGCGAGGACGTGATAAAAGCGAACTTTCTAATCACTTTCTACTGCTCGAGATAGTCTGGGCCAATATGCTATTTGAAGAAGCCATCAAAAGTAAAAATCTAGGAGAGTACAAAGCAAACGCGAGAATAGTAGATGGCGTAACTCCCAATAGATTTCACTGAAATAATTATGATATTTCGCAGGTAGTGGAGAGGTTATTTTACTTCACATTCCGCACCATACTGTATGCTTCACAGCATGTATATGAAGCGAGCTACATCGGGCGAATGAATTGATGTTATTAATACTAATAATTTGGAATTACTCATTCCGTGTTTCCGGGTTTCCAGGTCGGTCATCGTACAGGATAGGCTCGCTCGCTATAAGTGTTTAATTTCGAATTTCTGTAATTTTGGGGAATGGGGAGCATGCAGTATGGAATGACTAATAAGATGAATTAAATGTTGTGGTTGGCGAATGGGTCCATTTTGAGGGGCAAAATAATGTAGACTGAACGAATTAATTGAAAAAGAGGGCAAAACGCAGCATGGAACAGGTACGCAGGTTAAGCAAGGTTGAGCAAAACTTGGGGAAAAGATAAGTAAAGCAGAGGCAAAGATTGAGTTAAAAGTGGGCAAAACCGAAGTAAGCAAATGTTGCGCAAAATCTGTTCGAAAGGTGGGCAAATGGTTCGGGAAATGTAAAGAACCAAAAATTGAGCAAGAGTTGCAAAAGTTGGGCAAAAGTCGAGGAAAAGTCGAGGAAAATGTGGGCAATTCGACACGTTCCTTTCAAGAATGCGACACCGACTTCAGGCGATCAACCTGGCATGGCTTATTACTGGTCAATTTCAAGAGTCATTTCTTAAATCTCTCTTAGGTTTGAATATAATATTCCAGCTTTAATCATTTTACCTAATATAATTAGAATTGATATATTCGCACCGATATGCGGATAGATGAACTTGGACCAAGCAAAATAGTAGACGTAAATAAGAGCGATCAACTGAAGTAGACCATTAGGGACGGACAGATGCGAAAGTCGTTCCCATGTGCTCAAAAAGTGCTAAATAATGGGCAACTTACTTCCAAGATTTCAGTAATTGGTTAAAGTCGTAAATTTGGCATGCTTAATCACTTATCGACTCTAAGAAGCATTTCTCGTGTCTGTTCAATGAATTAATAATCATAGACTCCATCTAACGTAGTTCCTAGCCGATCTGGCCACCCGGCCGCCCTGGCCACCACCGTACTAAGTGTGATATTTCAAAACTTAATATTCCAACACGCGAAGCTGATTACCTTTTCTTAAGACATCCTGGTGTTTAATATACTATCTTAGGTATTTTCCCCGACGCAAGAAATATTTAAGGATGTCATATCATGGAGATATATATTTATATCGGTTGGTCGTGGCGTATTTTTGGTATTACAGGTAAATAATTATATTTTGAATACGTGGGTCGTGCTATGCTATTTTTAATACTAAGAAAAAACAAATAATCGACTAATAATTAAGTAAGAATTCTTTATTGTCGTTGATATACTATGACCTGAAAAAACGCATCTAGTATGGTGTTTCGGGGTGGCCAGGACGGCCGGGTGGCCAAATCGGCTAGGAATTACGTTAAATTAACCTTGGAACAGTGACTCACTAGGAGACGGGCTGACTAGTGACAGATCCTATTGACAGGAGAGCCAATGAATACAAACACGGGTGGAGATTGGAAGGCCGATTAGAAAGAATCGGTAAACTCGGCATCTTATTATGCGACACCCAAATGGGCGGATTCGGAAGGTTTCGGCGAAAAATATCCACATAGAAAACGCCCAAACTGTAAAGAAATTTGCTCTTCGTTCTTGGGTCTGAGAAATCAACCCAATTGAGCCCATGGAATATGAATATTGATTCCAAATCAGACTAGAAAACATAGAAATTGAATACTGATCAATTGAGCCTGTCGATGGACAAGTATCGTCAAGTACTGAAATCCCCGCTTGTTCAATAACCACTCTCACTTGACAGATAGGAAGTCATGGCTGATTATCTCGTACTCACAGTTGAATATGAGAAACTAGCCCTTAATCAACGATTGGTCGGCTCTTTACGATATCCCTTCTAACTAGGTTCTTCTTTGCACTGAACAGATAACTAGTCCAGGGTCGAAGGCGTAAGACTCTTGTCCGTTCGACTATGCTGCGAATAAATTGCATGAGTATCAAATTCATCCTAAATAAGGCTCGTAAGTGCACATACGCAAGAACACGAGCCATACTGGCATTATAATAATGATTTACTAGCAATCCACGAAAACGATAACAGGCACTCTCTCGATTTGGAATCGCCTTTACGGCAGTATGGTTCCTTTACGGCAGCATGCGCCGGTCGATATTCCTCCAGATATCTTAGTCAACAAGAAGTTGATGTACAGGATAGTCTTGAGAATAAGAATGAACGAAAGGATGTGGCTGCTGTACGGTTATTTTGTGCTCCTCCGGCACAACTTCTATACCGTGTCACTAGAGAGGGCGTTGCAGACCTTCGGCCAGCCCCGGTAGGTAAAGCAGAACCTTGGGAAAGTCTTTCTAGCGTTTCTTCGGCACCCCTCTTACAATGGACCATACACTGCGGCGACATCGTGATCGTGGACATTGGACTAAGAGGTGAAGACTTTGCTAAGGTATCTGATCTTCGACGCTTACCGGACGGACGGTACGTTGTTGTCTACAATTGGTTGTACCAAAGAAGCGAAATTGTGCAGGAACTTGAAATAAATGGGCAACTATCAACACATGCAAGAGTCCATCTCGATAGGATGTGGCCAATACATGCTCAGTACAAATTTATTCTGAGCACCAATCGGACTATTACAATTTGGGACACTGCGGTTGGAAGAGCCGCAAAGGAAACCACCGCGAGCATCTGCCAATACGCAATATATAGTACCACACCAAAATCACGAAGAATAGTCAGTGTTGACCAACCTCGTTTCAAGTGGATGAGAGAAATTCTCTCAATGAAACCCGAGCATCCGCCACCTGCATGAGAGACGCGAACTAGCCCACCTGTTCAATGGCATGCGGAACTTGATAACTATATCACGAGCTGAGGATGCGTACTGGTCGTTGAGAGAACCAATCAAATAATTCAAGATAAACCTCGATAATGTCGATTCAAGTAATACTGTTTTTAATAGCGGTGACTAGACTTGGCATTTTTATTGTATAGTAAATTTGTGAGAGTGCTCGCTTGGAATTTCGCCAGCTGGAGTTCGTGTTTGTTGCTAGGACGGGTTTATTTTGGAATGTGAAAGAGGTACAGTAGTAGCAAAACAGAGTCTAAAGAGGACTGGAAATTGGAATTAATAAAGCGCAAGACAAGAATTTGCCAATTGGAACACACTTAGTGAATGATACCCAGATTTTGGAAAAAGGGATTAATGGGGAAGAATTTGAAATGACCATTATCTGACTAATATTCCGGAAACAGTCAACCCTCCTGCCTCCAACTGCGTACTTTGTCATATGCCATCTGACATCACTGTATGACGGCTATGCTAGACTTGCGGGCACAGCATGGCTTAGATCACCAACACTCCCACTAATAGTGCAAAATTGATACGTACACCGATGATAATGAGGCATGGCAAGAGACCCGGTCAGGGTCACTCACGATACATCAATTACCCCACCGGGCTGGTGCAAGCCAATCTAATTCTGCGGCTTTTTGGACCGCTCATTTACTTGCTACAAGAGCTGAATGAGCAAGACAAATAAGGCTTACTTAAGTCTAGGTGGCTGCTTCCCTGTATTCCCCACTTTCGCGACAGAGCCTCCATGTCAGGCCCCCGGATGGTTCAAAATCCTTCGCTCGCTCTCAGTATTTCCTCCAAATGAACCTGCACCGAGCGAAGTGACTCCATTGAAAATGGATCTCCCAGCGCAATATTCTAGCTCTGACCATCTCCCATTACACATGGAGGACACGGTCGAGCCCTGTACACAAGAGAGAGGGACCTTCTACCAGACATGCATGCTACCATGGAACTCTCATCATGCGGACGGCTCGTTTGAACATGCCTTGGATTCTCTTTTGCCTCCTCCATCTTTCTGTCAAGCGAATCAATTGTCAGACATGCGCACGGAGGAATTATACCAATGGATGAGCTCATCAAACAACTTCGTGACGCTACAGACCGTTGTCCCAGAGCAGATCTTTCCGGGCCCCTTGATATTGCCTCCTTCTGTAGTGACTCCACAAAATTTGCATGCCATCAATACGCAGAGTTTTTCAACGTCCAATGCATATTGCGAGACCGTCTCTCTTCCGTCTGCCAGAGCGGCCTCGATTGAATTATCTGGAAGACCGCAACGATACGCAAAAAGAAACCAAAATTCAGCCGCGTATACTGAGGAACCATACCAACAACTGCAAAGCAAGTCTTCTTCCAAGAGACCCGGAAAAAAGCACTACGCATACAAACCATTTCAGCAAGATCAGTCTCCAACCACCGGGCGTTGGCCGTTCAAGTGTGGGGAGCCTGGGTGCAAGGGGCGTTTTAAGCGTCAAGACCACTTGAATCGCCATATAAAGACTCACTCGAACGAAAAGCCTTTTGTTTGCTGGGTCCCTGGGTGCCAACGCGGTTTCTCGCGCAATGACAACCTCACCGTTCACTGCAAAAGGACGCACGCTAGGAAGGGTGGTCGCAATCGCTACGTTCCTAGTCTCGATGAGAGCAACTCACTCTACGATCCGGAATTCCGTGGCCAGCTCGCCCCGGACGGAAGTCCACTCTTTCCACTCTTTGCTTTATAGGCCAGAATTCCAGTTAGGCATCAGAAAGAGGGAGTCAAGGCGGCTGGAGAGACATAAAGTTCAGACTTCTTGGGAATGCTCAAACCAAAAAAATTGATACGATCTCTTTAATGCAGTTTCTTTCTAAGTCCACTCAAAATTCACGACAAATATTGATAAACGAAAGTTGCTCTGAAGGCCCAGAGAGACAGAGAGGCAGAGATTTTGGCACGAGTTTCCAAAGGGCATCTGGCCTCTCCATAATAAGCTGGTTTTAGATCAGGGCGAGCGTTTAGAGGGTGGAAAACTTCGTTGTCTCGATCCTACTGGGTATTTCTCTCGGAAAGCTGCAACTGCGAACCCAAAATGGTTACTGGTGGCCTCTGTGAGCTGTAGGCTATCCAATGCATCGAGGTTTTCAGGAGCCCAAATGTAGGATTGATGCTCGACTGGGTCCAACCGAATGTGAAAGCCTCTGTTGTTGAGAGACTCGCAGCCCCGTTCAACCTCAATTAGGAAGTGAGGTTGCGCAATCCATCGCTTAGATCTCGGAGTAAGAAAGATATCAACCCCGAGCAAGGCATGTATGAACAGGACGTCTTGACCGGTCTCTTCGAAGACTTCACGAGTTAAAGCTTCCAGGATGCTTTCCTGGGGATCACATTTCCCTCCAAATGCCTCGTAAAGACCAGGCGATGAGTCCTCCTCTGCGCGTTGTCCTAGGAGCACCTTTACTTCATCCGCCTCCCAATTGCAAATCCACCCTCTAACGCTGATCCCGGCAACTTTTTCGAGGCTATTCAAGCCTCCTGGTTGCTCTTTCCAGCTTTGCAGGTACGACTCCCATGGTTGGTTAAGCTTCTCAAAGCCACTTGCGACCTGGCAAGTAGTTCCGCGTAGGGTGAGGATAGGAAAATAACCTTGGGCCATATCTGAAAGACAATCCATAATTAGTACCAAAATTTTTGGCTATCTTTCTAACAACGGAGAAAAAACGAACCTCGAGGACACAGAAATCCACAGGGTGACTTGTGGGAGAATCTGGAAAGATAGGTATGCCCGAACTAGCCTTCATTATATACCATACTGAATGAATAATACCTCTAAAATTCTGTTCGGGTGAGAAAAATGGGAATCGAATCAGCCAATAAGCGTTTCAGTTTCATTTTCCCCTTTAAGAGAACGATATTGCCGGGATCATGATCTTCAGACGTGATGGGTTCGTACCCCCTGCAGCTAGCAGATGGTGGCCTCTTACTAGTCGACGCAGATCGGCTGACATGTTGCTAGTTAGACGGTGTGACTAATTTGGGAAACACCACACCCTTTCGGTACAGAACTAATGGAGGAGCTACAAATAGATTTAGTTCCATACGTCTCACATTTGTAATAAATAGCCCCTTCCCATCAGGTGACATGACGAACGTATGATAGATAGATTAAAAAATAAAGTAGGAGGCCCTCACATACTTTTGATATGAGTCAGATATTTAGACTATCGTCTGTCCAAAATATAGGCTGCTGGACACGCCCTTCGGTAGTACTGTCAAGAGCGGCGGTGGCCTCATCTACCAGCAGGATGAGCGAATTTCTGAGAAAGGTTCAACATTGCAATGCGCTGCTTCTCCCTAACACTGAGGCTCTTGCCGCGATCTCCGACGATGATCTTATAGCCATCGTTGTATTCCATGATAGTACCGTGGACAATAGCATCCTTGCAGGCCTTTGTAAGTTCTTCAAAAGTGGCGTTAGACTTGGCGTACCGCAAGTTGTTCTTAATAGACTCGTTCCAAAGATAGGGATATTGTGACACCACGCTCATATGATTGCGAAGAGATTCAATCTTGACGTTCTGTATAACTATTATATAATATTAGATAATCTCGCTGTTGGGAAAAACATTTCGCCGTGGTCTGAGCCTGCTAAGGTAACATCTAGCTACGCGTTTTTGGTAGGCGGTAGAAGCAACTGTACAGGCGGTCAGAGAAGTGGGGTTGTCTAAAAACTGTTGCGTAGTCACTGTACATGACGTCTTGTAACTATAACCAGAGAGAAAGGCCGAAGCGGTTCGGACAAACCATATATCCGGCTCTTCAATTAATTACTCATGACGCGGGGCTTCATCCCAACTTTCTCCACGTCGGGCACTCATGTCGGTTTTTCGTGCGCTGGCTGAATGTTTTTCAAAAACATAACCTGTCAACTCTTTCTCTCACTCCAGGTGAGCAAGCCTTGATCAAACTTCTTTCCTTTATTGACTTCTGTCAATTTGAAAACCGCAGGAACCCATCGCGAACATTAACCCCCACTTTCAAATCAGAATATTTCTGGTTAAAAGCCCGACTTGACAAGTCTGACGTTGACTATTTATCATATATATGATATCACGCTTTCTCTACCTGGGTAGACAGGGAGCTGATGTCCTCTGGTCGCGACAGTGAGTTCATCAGATCCCTAAATAAGCCCTCACTATCTGCTCACGCATTGTCGAAATCATCGATAGCCCTCAATACCTTTAATACTCAATTCCTACAAACGCTTTTATGATGGTTGCCACTGAATATGAAGATGGCGGTATTCGAGTCGATGATATTGCCAATAACAACGCGAGGCTGGAAGAAAAAGCCACTCAAGAAGTATGATCGCAGTCCAGTCTACTATTGCGGAATCATGCTAATACTCATACAGACGGGGGAGGTTGTATATATTGACAAAGAAGACACTACAGTCAGGGAGCTGCTATCATCAGAGATTGTGCGCGCCGTTCTCCTGCGGAAGCAAAGCCAGCCTGGATGCGTCAGAGTCGAACCGGATGAAAAGGAGGCGAACGAAAAACCATCGAAGTACACGCTGACGGAAAAGTTGGATGGAACTGTCCTTGTTGCTGCAAAGCAGAAGGAGAGTCTTATTCTATTAGGTAACATCACTGTGCGATGTTTCCGCCGGCGCCCATGAGCCATAAATGTACTGTATCAGATCTGCGGCAAGAATTTGTGTCAATTGTACCTTCGCACTCAGTCCGATTTTTGAATTTATTTTGATGTCAATATATGGAGAAGCCCCCACCCAAGGTACAATCAGTTGCAGATATCGCAATGTCGGACAACTGCATCGATAATATTCGAGATGCGTGAGTATATCCGTGATTCGAAACGGGTAAGGATGGGAAGATCCTGTTTGGAATCGCTGGATCCAGCTGATGAGTTGTCCAATGTCTAGTTCAAAGACGGACTGAGGTAATTGGTCTTTCAATATACATAGTTGTAGACCAGGAACATCACCTGCTTCGAGTATTAGAGGGTCATGTGTATTTTCGGGCGCTGGATTGGCCCCCTGAAGCTGATTATCCACTTCTCAAAGGTTAGATGGCTCTGGAGCACCGAGTATAGGATCAACGCACATATCACGCTGTTTGCCGCGTCTAGTAGAACTTCATTGCCAACAAAGGTCTGCGCAGTTGCCTCTGTAACTTTGTATTGATCGACAACTGAGCCGAGCCTGTCAGAATCAAGACCACGTTCCTCTAATGGAGTGTCTGCACAAATTAATCAGCAAGTGTTGTACATAAAATCAGTACTCATAATCCCGAGATACCTTCTTCGAGGAGATTGTCGCCTCCAACCGACACGTGAGGGTCTTGTGCTTGGGAATAAATATCTGACTGGGTTGATTTCGCTGGAGGAAGAATCAATGATTAGCGAATAAGTTCTTATCTAGAGCTGCAGTCCGCTTTGTACGTGACCGTCTGACTTACGACGTTTGGGTAGTGGCGTGCTTATTTCATCAAAGGTTTCCGAACGTTTACGTCCACTTCCGAGACGTAACTCCGTGCAGCCGTGAGATGTATCTTCTGGAGCTTCAGGTTTTGCCAAATTCAAAGTCAGTGAATGGGAACCCCAGGGTAGAATAGAGTGCCTAAAATTACCGCCATGTCCCTGGAGAGTTTCATTTGAACCGGTAGTGGGCATGCCGGAAGATGAGGATGCTGATTTGGTGGCAGGAATATCCAAGGCCAGAAATTGGCCTCGCAATGGCGAATATAATTCCGTTTTACATTTCAGCAGGTTGCATATCACCTCCGCAAGACTCAAGAGTGAGAGTGTCGCAGTCTTCTTCTTCTCTCTCCACCATTCTTCAAGATGGTCATAAAAAGAGCCGTGAGGAATCGTTGGTAGGTTTGAAATTGCGCACGCGAGTGAAGTTACAACGAAAAGACGACTATCGATTTCCAAAACTCTTTTGGCGAACAGTCGAGCACGACGTCTGGTGGCTTGTCGGGATTTCGATCCTTCGGAGTGCGATTCATCGTTCTCTCTGTAGAGGTCTATCCATGTGAGAATATGGCTGGCCTGCTGAGCTGAGAGTTTGCCATGTATTGCAGAATGATGTTTATCAAGGCGTGGCTCGAATTTTGTGTCGAAAAGGGAGCGCGTCTGGACTTCCATCTTTCGATACTGCTGGAAAAGCAGAGACAAGACGAAAGTACGATACGGCATAGCACAGCACAGCACGGCACGGCACGACGCAGCACGGGACTATATACCACCAGGTCACGTGCAAACGTCCCGCTCTTACACGTGAGTAAAAACTATTGTGTAACTAACGTCAGCTGTTCCGTGGCGCGAAAAGCGGGCGCAGTTTCTATTGATGGTTTAGCGTAGAAAAGGATGACTAATATTCGAAGGACGGTGGGGTATTAAGCCGACGGCGTCTGACATGCAATCGAATCATACCATACAATTACACCATTAATTGCTCGCACACTCCAGTCTTTCTCGTTTGGCCAGAAATTGATTTATTCTACCTCAATGGCTTGCAAAGACCTCGATGATGGAGCCGTTATCCGCCAGAATCTCATAACTGCAGAGAATCCCGCATCCTCCACCGAATGCATTGCCGTAACAGCCGAGAGAGCCTACTATCGTTGTGATCGCTTCTTTATAAAAAGGAGTCTCAGGCCGAGCGAATTCCAAACAGGATACAAAGGGCTTCACATTCCCCGGTTAGGCAAAGAAAGACTCCGGAATGAGGCAGACTCGCTTCGGTTCATCCGCCACTCCACCAACATACCTGTTCCAACCGTCTACGGCGCCTTCGAAGTCGATGACGCTTTCTTTCTGATAACGGATTATGTTGATGGTACGGCAATGTCCCGACTATCGGAAGACAACAAGAAGATTGTCATGGAAGAACTCGATCAGCATCGAGCTACGCTGCAACATATGAAGTCTCGTAACATTGGAGGGCCTTCGGGTATCTTGATTCCTCCTTACCGAATCATGCGTCATACGACGAACGATATTTGGCCAACACGTCCAAGCGAAACACCTGAATACGTCTTCTGTCACAACGATCTTTCCCAGCAGAATATCATTGTCGACCCTCATAGCTTGAAGATCAACGCGATCATCGACTGGGAGTACGCCGGGTTTTTCCCGAAGTACTTCGAATTCCCTTTCTATCAACGACTGGGCCCATCTATCGCGATTGACGGCGAACAAGATGACGTGCCGAAATTACTCCAATTCCTAGCTGAGGGATGGTAATGCATGAAATACATTTATTGCCCACGATGGATGATACTAAGAATCGGCGATTGATAGCACTTGACAGAATGCCAAATCTTTCCTGTCCATACTTATATACCGCTATTTAATATTCAAAACGTTTGACATGTAATCTTCCAGCCACTCTCTGAGCCTGAGCCTGGGTGGAAGGGACAAGGATCCTATTAGCATTTTGCTGTATCACACCGTAAGACCAGTTGTTTTACCTGCTAGTGACACGGCTTGCCACAAATTGGACATTCCGCCTGTGTGCTTGACACCGAAGCACCGCAATTCTTGCAAGGGCTGATTTCAGATGGCATTTTAGGTGGATTGCACTCGCTAGAAGGGATTAAGCCAGTTAGCTAGCGCCTGTAATATGACCAAATTTCACCCACATTTGACATGCAATGAAGATATTGTTTCGCTGAATAGTAGGGCTAGGCAAAACTGAACAACCAAGAAGAGTGCAAGGTGTCTTTTTATAAATATTTAGTGAGGCTAGATACCCTTGTTCTTGAAAGTAGAGAGATATGCGGGGAAGTGACAGTCTCGCGAAAGCGGGGAACCCCACACCAATTGTCTTGCCTGTGAGAAGTACCACGCAAGCTCATTGGCTAGGATATGAAAGCGATTCGTGGCATTTGGTCTCGCATTCGAGGGAGAGAGCACGACACGACCTAGTGCGGGAATCACTGCACGAGGAGAGGACAAAAACGCACGACACAGCATGACACAGCACGACACAGCACGACACAGCACGACACAGCATGATACAGCATGATACAGCATGACACAGCATGACACAGCCACTGCACGACACCGCACGACACTGCATAACACTGCACGACACTGCACGATACTGCACGACACTGCACGACACTGCATGATACAGCACGATACAGCACGATACAGCACGATACAGCATGACACAGCATGACACAGCACGACACAGCATGACACAGCATGATACAGCATGATACAGCACGACACTATACGATACAGCAAAACACTGCACGATACAGCACAACACAGCACGATACAGCACAACACAGCACGATACAGCACAACACAGCACAACACAAGGTGGTATTCTGCAGCACGGCGCGACACTTCCAAAATTCGGTAGCCAATGGTAATTACTTAGCAATATAGCCAAATAATAGTGAATGAGATGAGTGAAAGGTGATGGGGATGTGAACTGCCTAAGCTATCACCACTCCTCGCGGACGATTTGTGCGCTGATCAGTTCCTGCCGCACAGCTAGATGTGTCGTCTACATCGCGAACTTAATTTCCTGATTGGAAGCGGATTTGGGTCTCATCTGCCCATCTCAAGGCCAGTGCCTAGGCTCACTACTGCGACTGGAATACCCTACCGAGGCTTGTTGCCTGTTTTGTAAAATCTCAGCCAGAGGTTATTACAAATAGAGCTACTCTCGACGAGCGCTGCGGTGATAACTGGCTCCTGGAGGAGACAGGGCCGCTATTTAAAAAATGCGCTCACCGGGTTCATATATCTCTGATCAGAGACGAGCTCTTTCCTTCCCCGCGATTGGGACTTAGGGTCAAATATTGGTGATCTTCTTGAAATTTTAGATACGAAATCGATAAGTGTGAGCCATTAGCTCGTACAAGTTGAACCAGCCTGGATATGGAGCCCTTATAGTATCCAAGCTTAGAAGGTGTCGCTACTTTGCGCCTCAAAATGTGGTTTTCGGCCAACGCCCTCTTTGATACCTGGCATAAACAATGAATACTTGGGGCTGATAGAGGTCTTGAGACTATTCCCAGTTCGGACGTATAATTTGGACTACCGAGACCTTTGGGGAGACTTTGTGTAGATCGACTATCATGCAGAGAAAAGGTACTCTTTATCCGCAGTAGTAACCTAGGAGATCAAATTGGGGGCTCGTGAAAGGTACGGCAGAGATTGGCGAAGTAAGCCCCAAGAGACTAGGCTGTTAAAGGAATCATGAAACTACGCGAGGAAGACCGCGAGTGCTAATACTATTCAAACATCCAATCAAACCTTGCACCTGCTGGGAACCCACGCACGCCGCATTTAGCGCACCTTCGCGGAGCTATTTCAATGTACTGCGGTGACGGCCTGAGTATTAGCTCTCGTCAATGTAGAGTCCACGCAGGAACAGGGACATATGCCGAAGGGAAGGGATGTTTCACGTCTACATAATTAAGAACTGTTGCTCCCGACAGAGACTCAACTCATCGTGCTCGGTATTCAAGGCCTGCCGACCCTCGACGGCTACCGGGTCTCGCAGATTGCAAACTACCTTCGTACTATTATTCCTCATACCAGCAGTCTTCTTGAGATACGAGACTGGGTTGGATTTTCCCATCCATTAAAGCTTCTCACAAACGATCGAAACGGAGCTATCATTCTGAAGCTTTGACACTATGGCCATTTGGAATTTTTTGAAAGTAATACTACACAAAGTTGAGGTATATTTTATATAACACGTTGAAGTTCACACACTGAGATTTGGACAGTCTATAATATTTGATACCGGTCTGTGCGGCAAGGACAAGTTATACGTCGAATTCTCTCTCGGTGGATCTCGTTATATTTGGCCCTAGGATCAGTTCAAGGAGATGGAGAAGGTGACCTCTGCTGTGGTAAAATCTAAGTGGAACTATGGGAAGCTGCAAAGCCTTGCCGAGTCGTTACAGGAAGGACAGATCGAAACATCAAAAGCCGTGAAATATTCGAAGATAATGCAACTGAACGCCAGAGCTGCAAGAGATCCAGTATCTGTGGAGCGATTGCAAGGCTCAAGTGTCTGGTTTTGATCAAGTTTGTAGGGACCAGATTGGTGCTGCAAAATCAAAGCCTGAATTGTGCTTTGTTGTTGTCAATTGCACTATAGTACATCAAACACCATACAGTACATAGCAAATGGACTATGCTAATTTTACTAATTTGAGAGCCATAAAGGGCTATAAAAAATGGGTACTCTAGTAGGCAAATCAGTTCTTTATTGGCAATATTCAATCATATTCAAGACAAATTAACCAGATGTACAGCCAACCCTGACACCAATGTAGACATATTGCAGTACCTAATATTGACAACCGCATATGCCCATGGATAGAGGACTGGTAACCGAGTGAAGCACTACTGAAAAGATGGCAGTTTCATTGGATCTTTTGGGCCACAGGCGGAAGATCACTACCATACTAAGCATTGTAACTCAAGGTACATCAATTATGGGGCCGGTGATCCGGGTTGCCAGGGGAGGAAGGCACTGCCTGCGTAAGCTGAGGACCGTTTTCGAGTATGGGCGGCTTGGGGATGGCTTGTTGGAGATCGGCAACGATGCGCTCCAGCTGCGCGAGGCGGCGATCCTTCTCCAGGACTTTACGACGCAGTCGCATGACTTCGTTGTGGAGATCTTCACCGTTCTCTTCGGAATCAGGAAGCTTGTCGTTAAGCGAATCGTGTTTGCGCTGGAGAGCAGTAGCTGGGGGACAGTTTGTGCGGACACCCTCCAGCTCGTTGGCGCGTTCACATGGTATAGCCACAAGAATTGAGGCTGTTGGACCGTCCTCCGTGTGCATGTGGCGACGGCGTAAGTGTTCTCGAAGATTTTCCTGGCGCGTGAATCCGTTGCCGGTGCTGCGATTGCAATCTTTATAGGGACACATCAAGGGCTTCTTGGCGTTGTTGTTCTTCTTGTGGACCTCACGCTGGTGGCGGTAGAGCCCGCCAGTATAAGTAAAGCCTTTAATATTGTCGCAATCAGGTTCGGAGCACTTGTAAGGCCGATCATGTTTATCCATGTGTTTGCTAGTAAAAAATGAGTTAGTATGGAAAGGAGCCTTTGACAGTCGCGTAGAAAGGGAATTGAATCTACTGACTTCCATTCACAACGGCGGCGGAAAGTAGGCGGCGAAGCCTGACAATCAGTGTGGTCGCAGAAGATTTGGCCTTCTTCGTTCTTGGGAGGGTCGCGGGTGCGCCGGACAGAGAGGTGTGGATTCGCTCTTTGAATGTCACTACAACCAAGGGCAGCAACTTGTTCGTTCATTCTGGCAATTGAGGAGAGGGATTTCGTTGTTGAGGAGAGTGAAGGGGCATCAGGACCACATGCGGAGCTTCACTTCGCGAACCACAACGGGAAGGTGTGAAACAAAGCAGAAGAATTCCCGAATATAAGGAAAAGAGGGGATTCAAAAAAATTGACTGAAGTCGAGCGAATAGAAAGCTGGTGGTGAGGAGTTGGGGTTGATACAGTATACTCTAGGTCTTCCCCACTTTCATTGCCTGAGGTCACAATGCCTCCACAAATGGTCTCGTCTGCATCGCGAACTTACCATTCCGATTGGCTCCCGTACAATCTACTGGAAGCGGATTAGGGCTCGACTGCCCGTCTCAAGGCCAGCGCCTTGGCGACTTACCGATTTTCGTAGCTTTTTCAGCTGCATTGTGTATGAAGCTGGACAAATCATGAAAAGTAAGAGAAGGCACCTCGGTGATTTACCAGTTATTTCCCTACCCAGTACCCGAGGCTTAGCTTGGAAGCCAAAGCCTTCATACTATTAATTTCGGGACTCGCTACTGCGACTGGGATACCATGCCGATTATCACAGATGAAACTACCGTGAACCGCGGTATTCCACTGCGAATATGAAGATAACTGGCTCCTGGGAGTTAGGACCGTATTTTAAATGGTGCGCCCACTGGGTCGGATCATATATATCTGATCAGACTTGAGTTCTCTTCCCCTCGCGATTGGGATCTACGATTAGATATTGTGGATATCCTTGAAACCTTAGATGCCGAATCGCGAGGTGTTGACCATTCGCCCGTATAAGTTGCACTGGCCTGCATCTGGAGCGGCTACAGTATCCAAGCTTAGAAAGCGAAGCTAATATGCGCTCCAAACCATGGGTTTCTCAATATTCCGGACCAAAGCCCTCTTCCTGATTTTTAGCATAAGAGGATCATTACTACGGACTGATACAGTACAAGTATCGAGACTACGCCGGGTCAGACGCAGAGCTGAGACTACTGGGCCCTTTTGAGAGACTACGTGTAGATCGACTCTCATGCATGAGAAGCGGTACTTTCTGCCCGCAGAATCAGTAGTCCAGTGGACTAAACTTTGGGGCGCGTGGAAAGTGGTAGGCCAATAATAATAGGAGGGACGTTGAAGAGATTGGCGTAAGCCCCAGAAATGCCACGCTGTGTAAAGGAGTTCATGAAACTACGCGAGAAAGACCCCGAGCGCGCGTGCTTACTACCATCCAATCAAAAAATCTACAACTGCTAATAATTTAAATACGCTGCATTCAATGGCCCTTCGCGGAGCTAATTCGACCTGCTGTGGCGATTGCCTAACTATTGGCTCTTCCAAATGTAGGGCCGATGCAAGATCAGGGGCATTGGCCAAATAGAAGGGGTGTTGCTCTTCTATGTCCGTGCTCCAATGTAAAGAAATCAATTGTCTTCAGAAAAAGCCAACCAGACGGACAACCAGGCCTGATAAAAAAATAGACATAATGCAGTGCCCAGCATGGGCAACTGCATGTTACCCATTAATGTCATACTTTTGACCCCTGAACTCGAACTATGGCGATTGATTATTGACTAGAACTTATGCTAATATTCAAGCTGGTACAAACTTACTAATACGATACCGCGTGTTGGGGCTGCGTCATTTCGGTGGCGGTGGTGGTGCTCCTGGCTTTTTAACACCAGTGGCATCATACGCACCTCGACCCATACTCGGAGTGCGCGTAGGTAAGATTATATCAATCCAAAAATTTTGAGGATCGAAGGACAACTGGAATGTCTTTCTAGAGGGTAGAGCTATTTGGAGAGCAGTAGAGGTGACAGAGAACTATTTAAGATATTGGTATTTTTGACTGACCTGGCCAGGGCATTTTACCACATACTATAATCTAGACCTGATACGGCAAGTGCTATGAACGAGATGATACACCCCACCATGGGAACATATGGAAATTCTAGACCGGGATCTTACCTGTGCTTTGGGAACGAGATCGGCCTTGACCTGGCAGGGGCTGCGGATGCGAGGGGGTGGCGGGAATGAACTGATCGCAGTAAAATGCTCTCAACGTTGCTTCAATTTTGTTGGAAACGCTAATGCAAGATGATACATAGCGCTATTATAGTATTGGTTTTAACAAATTAGCCAAAATCGAACTAGAAATGAGGTCAGGGCACCAGGTCCACGCATGTTCTGTTCTGGCCTGTGCGGATATTCAGATTCCAGGAACAGTGCTTTCAATCCCCGCAGGTTGTGTGTCTCCGCGATAGCTCTGATTACTGAAGAAAATAGCAAATGATGCTTCTGGGACCTAACACAGATTTCTTTATCATGGTCTATCCAATATTCTGAGAGATGATGTGAAAACTGTCATATAAGGACATCGGTGACGACTCGGACATTTGCTGTGCCAGACCGTCCAAAATTTCACCCACCCTCACAATCCTGCCTCCAGAAAACCACCAACACTTTACTGTATGGAGACAGACTACGATAAAACGAATGCAGTTCTTCGTCGCATTCTAGAAAATGCTGGCAAGAAATTCGACTGCCCTCTGCAAGCAGAAAACATCAAGTCTGATGTTGAACATGTCATTACGCAGAATTTCCATGACTCGATGTCTGAATTTTCTCGTCTTCTGGCAATTGCCGAAGAATCAGGAATTGTATTTGTATGCCCGCAATGTGTTGATGCGGACTTTGAATATTTTGACAAGATGAATGAGTTTCAGTTCCATTGTTGGAAAAAAGAAGATGAAAGACACATGGGCTTCATCTCCTTCGATCAATCGGTACTCAACGAAGCTTACTGTAAAGCTATGGGAGGCGAATTTCAGACCACAGACCACACAGCCTCGCATCAGCGAGAAATTGATCCAGATTGCCTACGTCCTTAAAAATAAGATTGTTCGTGTGTAAGCACTACCCAGCCGATATAATCTAGACTGACAATGGGAATAGTGCCGAGTACCCGCATAATCTCATTTGAAATGGCGTAAAGTACATTCGCTTGCCTCAAAAAGCTTTATTCGTCCTAATTATAGTGCATGCCTGTCTTAGCTGTTCGAAATATGAACTACTCTGCTAGCTGGAAAGTTGTGAAGACAAAGGGACATATGCGATGACCGGAATGGAAACGTGGGCTATACGTTTTGCTGTTTATTGTTATCAAGTAATTCTCTTACAGCTGGCGGAATAACTTGACCGTTTTCAAGTACAGATCTGGACATTATGCGCGGTTGGGACGGATAATTAGGACTACCGAGTCCTTTTGGGAGACTTTGTGGAGGCCGACTCTCATGCATGAGAACAGGTACTTTTTATCCGCAGCAGTAGTAGCCCGGTAGACTAAAATTCGGTGCACGTAAGTGGTAAACCAATAATAGTAGGGGTGGCGTCGAGGAGACTGGCGGAGTAAGCTCCAGAAATGCTAGGCTGTGGTCAAAGTACGCGAGGAAGACCTCGCACGCTCGAGCTATGCTACTAAACAAACGACTATTTAAGTTTTGGTACTTCACATTTTTGATTGGCCCTGGTGCAATCCACCGGAAGCAGGTTTGGGTCCCATTTGTTCATCTCAAGACTAGCGCTTTGGCGACTAGCTTACCTGGTCGCTGTACCTCTAAATAAGACAATTTTACTTGGTCCCTCGGGCTGCGGGCGAAAGAACACTCGCTCTGTACAAAGAGTCGGATTTCAAAGTGCCTGAATCGTAGGTGAATTCTGTGTAGCTCTTGTTAAAAACATTTAAATACCAACAATTGTCGTCTTAACTTATCCCGATAACCGCAGTAAGGTACGTCAAGTCTGCAGAGGCCACCTCCGGACGCGCGATCCCATGAAGTGCCTCATAGGGCTGTGCCAGTGGCCCTTTGAAAAAAATTGTTAGTGATCATGGGGTTACGAAGAAGCGATTAACGAAGTAAGCCCAAAAAAGGTTAGCGCGTGGAACGAGTCATGAAACTACGCGACGCAGACGACGAACGTCCGAGCTACTCTATTCTCAGATAAAATTCCACAATAGTCTCGGAATCCCTGCGCATTGCATCTAGAGGACGTCCGCCGAACTAATGCAAGCCCCCTGGATGATGGCTTCCCCATCGGTACCTCCGTATGTAGGCCCGATGCAGGTTAAGGAGGTTTCTAGCATCGACATAATTGATTAATGTACCCTCCTGGACACGAGTATTGCCCTCTATAATCGGTTCTTGCCGCCAAATTATCCATATGACACTGCTTCTGGAAGGTGATGCGATGGATAATTGTCAGAACGAAAAGATGGTTGAATCCAGCCTGATTTTTGGACATCCCCAAACCTCTCCAGTCGGCAATAGGCCCGCGGCCCCTTCCAAGCTCGGCCAGCTGTCCAATGCCATAGATGTTATGGAGTACCGTCTTTCTTCTCTCATGGCCAAGTCTATCAATCGATATCCGAATACTTTGATGGAGCTTTATTCGTGGATATTTGAAAGCCTGGATTCAATTGAAAGCAAAGAACTGTTACAGCAATGGCTATTGGCCATAAAAGGAGAACAACCCCCTCTTTTTCATCAAGATATCAAGGATTGGCCTCCCATAAAAGGTGAACAAGTAATGATCAGAATCCCGTTACACTTCAACTGTGACTGAACATTTTTAGACAACCAAGGCATTCTCTTCTACATTTTATGCGGAAATCATGGCCGAAATTTAGATCTCGGGAAATTATACACTTTCATGAAAACATCCTCTATTCATCCTGCAACTAAAGTCAGACTCGAGATGACCGTAACATTGCGCAAGAGGCAATTGCAAAGATCGAGAGAATCTCCCAGTGAACCCCTGCCTAGCGTTTTGAATTTCAAGGAAAGCAGTGAAGGAAGACTCTAACCTCACTTCTCTGTGTTCAAGATTTGAGTCAACTGAAAGTGTCTCCCGCTCCAGAAATTTCACATTTGGCCTCGCCCATCTTCAACGCCTCGGAGCCTGCAGCACGTTCTTGGGTGGATTCACGATGTCTTACTCTTGACAAAGGCGCACTTCTCAAACATCAGGACTGGGGAAGCCGAAATAATTGGACGCAATATTCTTGCCATGTTGATGAGGCCTTCCCTGGCTTCTGCCACCAGCAGAGACCTCCGAATCTTCAACAATCAGCCTCCGCGACTGTAAACGCGGAATCTTCCCCCTTCTCTGTGACGAAAGTTAAATATCACAAAAGGCCTTTTGTTTGCGCAATATGTGATAAAGGTTTCAAGGAGCGGCGCAAACTTGATGACCATATCCGGACTCATACGGGTGAAAAGCCTTTCCGCTGCTCTTACCCTCAATGCGGTCGACACTTCAATAATAGGAGTAATAAGAGGCGCCACGAACGAACACGCCACAAAGACTTCGCTGTAATGCTTCCGATATCATACAATCCACAGCATGAATTATACAATCCACAGCATGAGTCGTTCTTTGGGTCTTTCTGACAAGAGTGAAGTGAAAGTGGTACGTGTGCACAGATTGGGGAGGCGCGCGGGGGGGGGTTGTATTTTTGAGTTACTTCTAGGTTGAATCTCATTGAATTATTTTCATCTCGTCCTTATCATATACACATATCAGCCAAATAATATAAAGAAACTAACAAGACAGTGTAGGTGATGAAATTCAATCTGATCCGTGTCCTCTACACAGATCAGCCACATATCATGAAGAATCTGATGAGATAGAGTGGATGACAAACCGTAAGTAAGTAAACAACTCAGCAAAGAGAGCAAGACACCTCAACATGGTTCGACATCCACTTTATCATTGCTACTGCTTCCCGGCCTTAATGAAGCTTGTTTAGATTGACTAGCATCAGATGAAATTGCACAAAAAGATATTTTCTTTACGGCTCTGGTCATTCAACGACGTTAAAGAACCAATATTCGATGGCTGTTGGCTAAAAAATATGATATCATTCATTGTTTTTCTCTTGCATGCCACTATCAGCATTTGTAAAATTGGCCCCAAATCCCAGAATTTCCGTAGTAGCACTCGTGGCCGATGACCAGCCTATAGCAGGCAGACCGAGAGACGTTGTTCTCGCACAAACCTCGTAAAGCACCGGAACCAATCACTTACGCGCAAGTCTTCATGATATCTATCATTCGCAAAAGAGTCACCTACTGTCCTGCATAGTTATCCGAGCCACTAAAACTTAGTACCAGCTGGATCTCTGTCTGGATGTGTTGTTTCTCTATCCACCGCTAATTGACCACGTATAGCGAAGCATGACGCCCACTTTAAAGGCCCTGTTCCCTGGACACGAGATCTTTCATATGTGTGGTTTTCTTTTTCCTAGGTGCCAATTTTTGTCCCTACAAAACTCTCCAGATGTCTAATATTGAGATGAAACATGCGGTCCTCCGAATCGTCCTGAAAAATGCCAAGAAAGACTTCATCTGTCCGTTGTGTTTTACTTCATATTCTCGAGCCGATTCAGCCCTTCTACATTGCCGGAACCAGGGAGAAAAGGAAAATGAAAGGACTGACAAGGAAGAAAAAGAAAGGTGCTTGCTTCATCGAGGACTTGGGGCTGTGAATTTGGGGGGCACTCTTCGCGACTTTCTCAAGTGTTTGACAACTGCTTGTGGGCGAAAAAAGATCATTACCGCCGAGGAACTCCCGGTGGATTACACTCGATCCGGTCGTCGGCTATACGGATCCTGTCTTAAACGTGATTTCATTCTCGGAATGATGACCAGTCAACTTGCAGCAAAGGTCCATATTTTGGGAGAAATAACCAGGATTGCCGGTATCCACTATGTTTGTCCCTGCTGCCTGATTGGGTTCGCAACCTACGGCGAGGTCCAGAATCATTGTACCAAAGAGAGAGATGAAATTCACCAAGGCCTTCTGTCAACAGAAGTTGGGCCGTTTGCAAGGTTTTATGGGGAGTCAATGGGATGCATGGTTGATCCCGAAATCTTGAATATTAGTTTCGACGGATGTGGAAATCCCTTGTTCGATGGATGCTTTGATATTAACGAGGTGTTGGGGCACAAAAGTAAGTGTACGGTCGATAGTTTCCATATATATGCCCTACTAATTCACCAAAGTTATTAGGGAAGTCCATCTAGATGATTATGAGTAATAAGGAATTAGTTCAGTCGTAAGATTTTTATGTTTTGACTTGTTATCCCAGCCAATACTTTCAATGCACAATGCAGAAAGCCCATGCTTTATTAACCGGGATAAAACACATTCCAGGTCTGTCCTGAATAAATCGGCAGCTTCAGATAGACATTGAGGCATATTAGAAAGAAATCATCAGTGACAATGTTCAATATACGCCTTCTTCTGTCTATCACCAACCAGTAGATCATTCTGTGATAGTGACCAGTTCGAAAAAGGAGAGGAGTGTTTTTATATCGAGAGCTTATTGTATACCGTGGTTCTTACTTTCGTTGTCTAGCTATGACGTAGTACCCCCTCCATGCTCGGTAATACAGCTTGCAAAGACAGGTCTTGTTGACACGAAATCAGTCAAAATTAATCAAGGCCAGGAAGTCCGAAAAAGATCGATTCAGGAATTTTACTCACACGTTATGGAATAGTGGCTGGTCGCTGTATGGGCTATACCATGGATTCCAATGCGTCCGTAAGGGGTTTCTGGAGGGACAATATGACGCCTGCAACCTCCCTTTTGAACCCTTCCTGCCCTTTCAACCTCGCCCATTCTCTCGTTCCTCGCTGCCGCTGTAGAAATTTGAACAGGTCTGAGGGTAGTATGTGACTTTTGTGAAGAGTTTCAAAAAGTCCGTAGAGTTCAGGTAAACACTGGATTTCCAACCTCGGATTGAATAGTTCCGCTGGCAGGCCATAATGCCCATTGAAATACCATGCAACGTGAGAGAGTAGTACAAGTCTCTCACGGGTCTGTTGGCATGCAATATGTTCGACATGACTGGCAAAAGCTTTATTATGAATGATGCAGGCCGGACCCCCTTTATGATGTTGTTTTGCAGCTCTCTGACAAGTATCCAGGTACTTGACTATTTCAACATCCAACGATTTTAAACACCAGGACCCATAGGCCCGCAATAGCCCCTCGGCCGCTGCACGCAGGATTTCATTGGAAAGCGGCATGGGAATGCCCTGGCCCAATATTAGAAAATTTCCGGCCAAAATTGAGGTATCTTACCCTTCGGGTCAACAAAACGGCCATTTGGACGTTTGGGGTGCGCTTGGTATTTCAAACTCTTGACGATGAAAATATAAGCGGCGAGAGGAGTTGCACATCAGGTTGTAGGATATTTCCACCTCCCTGAAAAAGGTCGTCTTATAGCCCACACCTAAAAGCGGGGCTACCGAGCCAGTGGGGGCTAGACTTCAATCTGTCTTTGGCCACCCTGATCATGCACTGACTGGAAGAGCGCGGCTTCTCCGGGTCCATCTGCAAGGAAGCATAGCATGTAGCTCACTTATTACGCCGAAGCACCATAATCTAGGCCAAATTAGCCTAGTAGTGCCATGCACAGCAAGATTTTGAGCCTGGGAATTTTGCTGCAGACCAAAAGGCCCTCTTCCCCAGCTATGGCATCACTGGAAACTAATGGAGTCTATCTAGATTAAGGGCTAGCGTTCGCACCAATTTGACCAGGCTCCGTAGCTTTATCTCACCTTTGAAGTCGAAAGCTGGTAGTTTATCTGAGCTGGATCCATGGCTGGATGTCGTGAGAAAATCAGGCCTGACTTCGCAGATTTTATTCAATACATGATACTAATCCTCCCGCTGCTGGCGAAAGAGCCATCGCTATTACACTAGACATGAAATTCCGTGCAGCCTGAATTGCAGGCGAACTTGGGGTGATTCTTTCGTTTTCTTAATCAGCTTCTAACACAAAAATCAACAATCATGCCCAAACTCAATGTTTACAACAAGATGCTCCATCGCTAGCAGGCACCACCTATGCATGTGCGATTCGCGACAAAGTGCTCCTGATCCAATTATGAAGCTTGGAATTGACTGATTCAGAGGCGACCATGCTTTCCCTTTGCCCTGGAACCCATTGGCAATCTCTGCTGTCTGAAATGGACAGCCCAATATAGAGACACACGATCTCTATTTTCCTCAAAGCAATCGTTTTTGCGGCTCGTAGACCTTCGTCGTAATTGCACCCAGTCTTCACTAGAACACCAAATCGGTGGCTTCTTTCTCGCCATGTTCTCATTTTGAGATGACGTTGCCTATCAAAGAATCCCTTCCCGATTGCATGAACTGTCTCAAAGGTGGGCCAACGGTCGTTTCTATCCTGTAGATGCAAATGATCCAGAAGTAGATGGAACAGGGCAACACTGTCAGCTGCCTGAAGTTTCGCAGTAACATCGAGGGCAATAAGTTGAGCCTCCACGCTGCTATGTCGACTCAGCCAGTCTGCAGAAACCACTTGGCCTGTCTCAATTGCATGTACCAGAGCTGGTTTTCCAGTCGCTGGTTGGATGTCAGGAGATACTCTTGAGTTGTCAAAAAGCCACTGAAACAGACTCAAGGGATCCTTCTGGCTGACTGCGGCGTGCCAGATTGAGTGGCCACCAGGGCCGGATGCTTCATCAATATTGATTCCTTTTTCTAGAAGATCATGGGCGAGGTGGGGTGTTATCCATCGCGATATTGTGTAACGATCGGCTGCCTTCAGTTCGGCTGCCACCAATGCAGGTCGCACTGAGCGAAGTTTTTCCCAAACTAGCTGGAAATAATCAGGAAAAGCTGTCACAAACTGGAGATAAGATGGTCCTCTTTCGTCCCCATTGAACCAAACAGGGTCAAGAAGATGCTCAGGAGTAATCTTCCGTAGAATACGCCGGGCAATGTCCCAGACACCTTCTTTGCACGCAAGGAAAAAAAGACATTCCCCAGCACAGTTGTAGGATGATGGTGAAATAAGCCCAAATTCCAGGAGGAAGAGAGAACAAGAGGAGCATTCGCGGATCGCCTTTGATACAAGGTCTTTGTTTAGATAGCGGCGTATTTCCGTCCAATCTCGGCCGTAGTTGGGTTGGTTTTGTACGGCACAGTCAAAATTGGTCGAAAGTCGCCATTGCTGTTCTATCTCCTTTCGCAGTGAAGATGATTGTAAGTAGTTGTCAATTTCCGAGGCTGCCGACTTTCCATAGCTTGCGATGGAATGGAAATGCAAGTGAGATTTTAACCAACATGGTGCGAAAAGCCAGTCCCTGATGTCCTGCTGAAAAGAGATAAAATCTTCCTGTGAGGGCATTTCGGATGACCAGATGGGGCCCAAAGTTTGTGGAGGACAAACGGACCTTCAGAAGTACACAAGCAATAGATGCATATAGATCCGGTAGGGATGTGACTCGGAATTTTTTCCCTAGGTCAGGTTGTCATCATTAGTACTCTAAAATGATTCGATCATCGCCTTTCGCGCTTTTGTCCCGTCCAACGCCTACTCTCGGGCTAACGTCAAAGAGTCCGAAAATGGATTGGCTCGTGCAACCCACGATGGACTAGGCTCCTCAGCCACCGGATCGTGTCATCGAGTTCGATGTGCACGGGGCGATTATTTCTAAATTGAGATTCGCTACTAGATCGGCGACCACCTTGTTTCGATACACGATCTTTCCAAACACCATGTCACAAATGTTGGTGGGGCAGTCAATTACCGCCAATGAACGCGTGCTATTGATGTCAAGAAGGCTTCTCCACTGTTTGTTACCGTAGCCTTAAGACAGCTCATACCTTTAGGATCCAGACTCTGCCATTTTTTATTTTTTTGCTTTGTTTTGCTTTGACCCGGCGGCTACTCTGTCAACTCAATCGCGGTAGTTCCACCACTTCGCAAGCTTTTTCTTACCCCTAAGATCTGCCACACTGCCGTGCTATTGTAAGTATTCCCTCTATTATTGACTTCTCGCTGATTTATAATCGCTTCGTGCGGGTCTTTCTGCCATTCCTTTTTCCTGGTGACATCCCATCACGCATTCTTTTAGTTTGAGCTACCCCTCAACGAGCAGCCTTTAGAGCTCATTGACAATGGAAATCATTCCGTTCTCAATCATGCCGGTCGGATATTCAATTAAG
Organism: Penicillium goetzii; assembly: GCA_037043885.1. Taxonomy (NCBI): domain Eukaryota; kingdom Fungi; phylum Ascomycota; class Eurotiomycetes; order Eurotiales; family Aspergillaceae; genus Penicillium; species Penicillium goetzii. The sequence goes on from JAWLST010000040.1 coordinate 86,771, forward strand.
AGTCAGTAGCTCTTATCACGGACTAGCCCCATTCATCCAACGGGAGACACATACGTAATTTGAGTGACCCTCGATTTGTCACTCTCACCATCTAATTGAAAGGTGGATCTTCATAGGCCAAATCGTCTTAATGTGAACATCACCTGGTTTTACGTATATGGCAGGATTGTTGGTTTTAGATTAAGATTAGCGGCTGGACCGGCGATCCTCGTTTTGTTACAAGATGTTTCCAAACACCATGTCACAAAAGCTGGTGTGCAGCCACCCGCCGCCAATGAACACGCCGGTCAAAGTAGAAGCTTATCAGCTATTGGTTACCGCAAAGCAGCAGTTTAACTTACAGTACATCGGTACGGCAATTCCAGTCGTGCGAGCTTTCTTTTCGCTTTGAGTCCGAGTCCAAATGCCATCTACTCGCCATGAACGCTAAGCTAAGTTCCAAGGAACTAGCGCGGTCATCGTCAACCGCCGAACTTGCCCTCGTAGAGCAATCCTCGGTAGGGTCAAATGAAATCGAGTGAGGGCGTTGATGTGGCGTTGGTGCTTGGATACGTAGATGGGATGGCTCCGGTATAGGTACTGCAGGTACAGTGCTACTCATAGGTGTATAGACACCGTAAGAACCTTGGTAGGTCTTGGCTCCAGTGCCATAGCCGGCTCAACACCGACCTCTGCCTTCAATCCGCTGCCGTCACGGTTCTGCTTCCGTTATGAGCGCATATCAGCACTTCCTCTGTTTCTTCCCCGATATAGGACGGAGCCGTACGGCTTAGAATCGGCGATTTGACTCTTTGTGCACTGATTTACATTTGCACTACAACAGCGATTACCACCATCTTTATTTGCCAAGAATTTGATATAAAATTATTCAAAGATGCTTTCGCACTGCTTACTAATGTTTTGTCTCCAAATTAGGCTGACTACGCGTAATTTCCTAAATACTCAATGGAACTGTACCCTTCTTTTCATCCAGCGGTATTTTGTAGAAATTTGATCACCTGGCCCTTGTTCATTGATAACTGCAGAGAAATCGCAGGAGGTCATTCGTAAGGAGACGAACTACTTAACGCCCAAAGCAGCCGAATAGAGAACCCCCAAGAAATACCTGACGGACCATATCTCTCAGGTAGCTCATCACGCCAGTATCCTCCAAGGCGTTACTAGTGCTGGGGAAATGATGCCCCTTCGTTTCATCCGATGATGCAAAACCATTTACCGGATAGGATTCAGTCATATATTTGAGGTTTGCAACGAGATTATAATCCCTTGAAGGTTCAAGAAGGTAGGAATGCTGCTGCTTGGCATGGGCCCGGGACTGGCTGGCTTCCATCCCTAATATAACAGCAGTAAAAGAAAAGATATTGCGATGACGGTACAGCTCCTGAAAATGGGTTGTCAATAACAGGCAGGGCCAGGTGAAATTTTCCCAAACTTACCTGGGCAAATTGGTTCATCTCCGCCTCACTGACGACACAAGTGTCCATATATTCCTTAACCGAGTGACAGAGTCGGTTCCAGCGGTCGTTAATTTCGCACAAACTTTGGGGATCTAGTATTTCAGATTGAGTATCGAGCTGCTTATAGAAAGCATGATCCTCTCCTGACAAAACTTGCGCCTGTGCAGACACTCCGATGTGTTTCAAACGACCCAGGATCTCGGTGCGATCATCGAATGGCATATCCCAGTCTACTTTCGCCGTATAGAAGTGGCCGATAAACCGAGCCTTCGAGACTTCCAATTCTCGGAGTATAATTCGGGCCGGGTCTGGCTTTTGAAGGGTTCGCTGCAATGGCCTGATGACTAGGCTCAGGGCTGTCTCCAGCTTAGAGCACACATCATCGGTTTGCTCCGTACTATCACTTTCCAAAGCGGTTACCGTTGCTGCGTACAAGAAGGGATCGGCCTTTCTTCCCTCTAGGCACTGATCAATGTTAGAAAATTCCTCCTCTAAATGTTGGAGGTACAGTGGTTAGCTAACTTACTTCCTTCAGCTGGAATAAAAATTTCCTGTGTTCATCGTCTCTGGCGAAGTTCCAGTACAGCATCACACAGAGAATTTCATATTGGAAGAGGAAGTGCGCAACTGCCGCAGAGTAGACCCCCCAAGCCTTTCGTACAAACTCTTCGAAGTCAATCAGTTTGAACTTGTTACAACTCTTTTCAGAAAGCGTAGAAGCGGCTGACGCGGGGCCATCTCTGACAAGTTGAGGAAGATTCAAATCCCAATTCATTGAGACGCTGAGACTATCTTCAGTCTGAGGATAGAACTTTCCTATTCCCCTTAACTCGGCGAAATCATCGTTGTAGAGTCCAAATCTGCACAGCAAGCCAATAGAGATCTCATCTCCTTCAAGTATTAAACCGTCAATCTCACACTTCCGCCAACATTTTGATCTAAGTTCTTTGTCCTCTGATCCTCGATCAACATTGCGCTCGGCCGAGGAGTTTAGTGAATAGGCAATCTTTGTAGATCCGGAGCTCGAAAATGAGGATATTGAATGTGAATTCAGAAGGGCTAGAAGATTTCATCTTGTGGTTAGATCGCATGGCCAAATTGTCTTCGTGAAGGCATACCTTTTCGGTTGTCATAAATCTGGTTTGCGTTGCACATTTTGACGGGCAGTCAAGTCCGGGGTACTGGCAGTCTAAAGGTAGGGGATGGAACATCATATATTGTGTACATTTGACAAAAATACATGCCAAGACGTAGTTTCTGATCCTGGGAGAAAGGAAAGCTATCATTGGTCAGAGGCATGAGGACCGAGCCATTCAGGGCTGTAAATACGGTTCTAATTCCCAGGAGCCAGTAATACCATTCAGAGTGGACAGCCGTGATCGCCGGTACTTTTTCGGTATTAATTACATTACTTGGGGTTTCTACCTAGTAAGAATTCTCGGTAGGGCAGCTCAGCCTGGCTAGCGGGAACATCAAAACCAACAGAGTGAAGGCGTTTGGCTTCCGAGGACGCGGCGTCAGTGCTCGGTAAGGGTGTTCTATGCTCCACCATATGTACCGCAGGTACTATGCTTCTCATAAGAGGCATGTATGTGGGGGTGGCCACGAAGATGGCTGCTTGAGACTAGCTTGCGCCATTTTCCACACACTAGAGTAGCTATCTTGCCCAATGCACTTGTGAAAATCTACTAACGGGGTTATTTCCGGTAGCCTACTTTCCGGCCCAGGCGGCCTAGTGTCGTCCCACTTTACGCTACTTAACGGACTCTCATAAATTGGGTATAATATCTTTAAATAGATCGTTCACATCCCTAGGCAGTGACAAGTACAAGGCTGGTATAACTGAGTTGCCGAGCTGATACTGTCTTCAGTACTCCGTTTCCCAATTTTACTCTTCCCTTGAAGGCCCATTTCCACTACCAACGACCTGCTGTGTCGCACAAAGCTCAAACATGGGCAGAGCACTACTTCCATCTTCGGCTATTCCATTTGCGCCGCGATCTCCCCCAAGCGTGGTGAACGCCATGTTTCCTAAGTGGATAACGGTCAAGCTAAAGGAAGTCAACCAGCGCGGACGCCCTACAAACAATTATCTACAATGTATTGGGTGTCTAAAAGAAGTCTTGTCTCAGGAAAAAGCGAATTGGACCTTGTGCTCGATTATGTTACCGGGGAATGTGATAGGCAATTTGAACTATCAGATGATCCACATCGAAGCCTATGTTGTACATGTTGACATGGGTTCACGAAATGAGGTGGCTTTCAAGCTATGTCAGCACACCATCAAAGCTCTGGTAGGCTTTCACCAGGAGGTATTTCTGGTTGATGTTGCGGACAATACCAAGGACTTATTGGCGAAAGAAGCAAAGCTCCAAAAGCTGCGAGAAGAATTTATCGAAGCAGTAAACAAGTTCGTCTTCTGGACAAAATGTGAGGTATTACAGGGCTTGGAGAAGGACGGCTCTGGAGAGCTACTTGTCGACATGAGTGAGATGGCCAGAAGAAAAATCATCAACCTTTTCAAGCCTCTCATACCTCCATCCTCAATTGTAGATACTGGTTGTCACTGGATGTGCCCGGCAATTTATGACCCTATGCTGGTTGATTTGGATGGAGAGTTATCGGCCGGAAGCGGTGTCCATTTTCCTTTGACTTCTCGTTGGAATGCTTGACCATTCTTTTTATGGTAGTGTATTCTGGGGACATATGTCTTGCTTCTTGCCTACTTTTGGAAGAACAGGGATGAAAATAAGCCTGTACATATTCGGCCGGACCAGAAGAATAAATCTAGTTTGGAATACCAGTGTAATCAAAGACATTGTAGCAATTCCCAAAATGAGTGAAGAAAATCACAACCATCCCTTAAAATATCCGCTATTGTAAATGTATTCATTTCTTTAAAAGCATCCCATTTTCCCATGTTTTAACGTTACAGCATGGTGGAAGACCAAAATCGCTACCAACTTTCTCCTTTTGTCTTCACTTATCTCCACGGATTTCATTTTTTGATAAATTCCCTTCATCGGGAGCCCCAGATCACGGTTGAGTCCTTGAGAAGTTAGTCCAGGAATCCTAATAAATGGATATGAAGAGGAGGTGCATACTATACTCCTGAAACCGCTTACAGACCTCAAAAGCTTCGTCCGAATCAAGCTCTTCAAAGACCTCTCTGTAGTCCCGTTCTATTTCCCTCTTGTAGAGCAGCCTCTTCTCTTCAGACTCCATATTCAGCAAAGGTCCATGATCGATTGAATCTAGGAGTCGCAAAGCGTCAACAACCTGTTCATCGATCTCTGACGGTGGACTGTTCTCAAATGTTTCAAGAATTGGGAACATCCTCGGAACGGGTAGGTTGCAAGATTTTGTTGACCAGGATCTAGCGGGGGATCAAGCGCGTTGCTGTGGCTAATTAGATTGATATTCAACCTTCGGTGGTTATCTTACCTGTCGGTACAATCGGTATGTGGTACGGGGCCGAATGACAATAGTTGGAGTGTTCAGCGCCGCTGGCCTGAAGCAAGGAATTAGTCGCGGGGAAGTAATCAAGCGCCCAGAGCGGCAACAGCAGGGAGTGTAGAAAGAAGAGATGGTAATCTTTGGATTTGGAGTTTGACAAAAGGCAGCGATCACGTGCCATGATCTGGACTTGAATGGATTACGCAGACTCTAGTCCCCTTTCCATGATTTAGCAGCTTTTGATTCAGGGGAATTTAACGATATGCAATGGCCGGGGCTAGTCCCGAGGAACTTCGTGCTCCTGGTGAACGTGAAAAGAATGCTCGCATGGTCGTCGGAATTGCCATACCGATGTACTGTCAATTAACCTGCTGCTTTGCGGTAACGAATAGCAGATAAGCTTCTACTTTGACCTCGCGTTCATTGGCTGCGGTTGGCTGCCCCACCAGCTTTTGTGACATGGTGTTTCGAAAGATCGTGTAACAAACAAAACAAGAGGTGTCGAGCTAGCCGCTAATCTCAGCTTAGCAATAATCGCCCCGTGCGCATCGAACTCGATGATACTGGAAATATTACCTAGAGATATATAATAGTAATTACAAAAACCACAAATGGGTTGGTTCACGCCGTAATAAACTTTGTGACTCCCCTCATCAGAAACTACGACTATTCCATTTCTCGGCGTCTCGATAGATTGGTGGTGTGCATTAATATTTGATGGACCAAACCTTCTCTTCAAATGCTAGCATTTCATGTCGATTGCCCTTCAAGATTTGCAACGCGGAGCCGATTAGGGACAGCTGAAAAGGTACGCCTTCATCGGTACAGATTTGACTAATTATAGGACGCACTCGTTCGACCTAGGCATTTCCCACCCACCTTGAATATCATTATTCTCGAATTCAGGATTCACAAGCATTGTTTATTGGACGGATTTTCCGGGTGAGGATCGAGACGATCCGGCCATAAAGCATGTGGGTCATCGGAATTGACCGGTAATTTTGTTACACGGCCAGCATTAGAAGTAAGTCATAAGGAGACGGTCTCGGTGGCCATGACCATGGCTCAGCAGAAAGCAAAAGCACGGCCTACAGGATTCGTCGGTTTCAGCGGACAAAATGTACAAAAAGCAGTCTACTGGTGGCCCGCGAATGGGTGTAGATTCATGAGTATATTCCCGGGTCACTATCACTAGTACAGTGATATCGGGCAGGGACAGTGCAGTCCGGGAGAAGACTGTCTGTCACGTACTGCCTTCTGTTCAGAGTACCAATTTCATTTTGAGATGGCCCTTTCTATTGAGGGTTCGGGCGGTTGTATCAAGAATCAACCAGCATCCAATTATGCTAGTGTATAGTGTTACGGCATGGCAAAAACGTATTACTGGGTTGCTTTGTCTGTACAAATTCTTCTCTCGAGGCGTCTTTATTGAATAATCAATTTTTGAAAGGAAGGGCTCTCGTATCTTTGGGAGGAGATCAACTCCGCTCACAGCGCCAAAACCTTTCATGCAGAGAGCCAGCCATTGCCATTGAACCCACCAACATCTGCGGAGACTAGTGTATTTGACTGACTGCACTGCTCACCAGGGATATTGGAATAAGGGCGATGTGAGCATTGCCCCTCGCCCAATAATAGTCTTACAGCATGTCAGTACCGCCTCCCTATGTCTCACAGCAACTTCTGGTGGGATCTATCTCCATTGCTCAGCAAGTCCACGCAACAACCCGCCAATCCTCACGAGACTCCGAGCAAAATAGCAACCACCATCCTCATCCCACGCGAGGCGCCCCAGACTAAAAAAAAGGATTTCTAGAACATCGACGCAATTCAGAAGAATCACCGACGAAGACCGACGAAATTCCTTCTTTACCAAGAACAAACCATGGACATCATAGCTGACACCCAAGTTCTACACCAGCAAGATGCATTTTCAAGGGACAACCGCCATCAGTAAAATTTAAGCAAATCGTGAGCAGTATATAAGAGGTATCGGAATGTAGCCCAATTCAGAACAACGTTTACTACGCATTCGTGAGCCAAAGTTATGCATTCACTCATCAGAACGGAAAATAGACTTGTCACAGGAAACTGATAATCAATCTAAAGGATCGGGAACAACCACTGAAACATCATGAGCTCTGGACCATTTGAACATAACAACGAGTCAAGAGCGAGTAGATAAATTCAGCCCCTGTTGCAGAAGAATGCAAGAAAGCTTTCTCGGTCCATATCACCATTGACAAATTTGCTCTCTTTTCGTACGGAACCACCCACGAGGTTATGACGGCTGGACGACTGCGATTGCTTTGCTTTGGTTATATCACCATTCAGAACCTGTGAGCGACCGTCAATCTGCGTGTGAGCAGAGCCGGAGATAATCACAATTTCATCGGCCCGTGCTGCACCATGTCTCTGTCCGTCATTTGTATGGGTAAAGTGTGACTGATATTTTCAATTTCAAAAAATTAGCCTCAAGAGACTATAAAGAGATAGCATCTTGATGTTCTGTTGCTGGCAAGAACGCCATACCCCTTGTTCTGGCTGCGATACTTTTGCCCCACCTAATACCTCATGGGAAGGGGTAGACGGGGTTGTATTATCTTGCAGATTTCTTCTGGTCATGCTGAAGGGTAGACCGAATAGGATGAAATTTGACTTAGTTTCAATCTCAAGATAAAAAACAATCAACGGGTGCGAAGAATGGTAGAAATGGCGAGCAAGTGGGCGGGGGAAGAACTCCTTAAATGGCCCAGTCAATCTGGTATGATACTTCATAGAACAATTCTTGCGTAACACCTTGTAATAAAAACCTTGGTCTAGAATAGACAGCAGGCTAATCAGCTGCACCCTGGATAGCACATTGCACATGACCCAAATCAACCACAGCGGGTTGATTGGGCCTAGCGTCCAAGAATGGATCATCGTTGGTCCTCACACGAAATATTACACTTCTGTACAGTTTACAAGCTGCCTAGAGACGCGTCGAAAGGCAGTTATTGAAGGTTCGAAAGCAAAAGGTTACCAAAAAGTGGATGAGAGTGGATGGATTGGAAATGCTAGTCTTAAATGCGGAAAGGAAAAATAACTTCATAGCGCCTCAACTGGTGGTATCGGCTGGATTCTGGTGTGGGCCCAATCGTATTTGGCCCCATGAATGATTTCGTCACTCTGGACCATGATTGCTCCTGGCTTTCCTCAACTGTTTCCTAATTGGCCTTGGTGAGAGAGATGAATCGTCTTCGAAAGGTGCTTGTTGGTTTTTTGTCCCTATTTAAATACCAGAATTTGGCTTTGACAAAGACAACCAAAACTGACTAGTCACACCCGACGTGATACCATGGTGAGAAGGGAGGTTTGAGGAAATACAGCCGTCCCGCATGACGAACGTAACTTCCCTCGCATGAGAATTACCTTTTTCTTTTGGAATATATTGGCCTGTATTTTTGTTACATAGCTAGGAGTTGGAGTAACAAGGAAATGAGTTGACCGGCCGGACGGTTCCGTACAAATCCGATGCACGGAGCATATGCATTCACGAAGCAGGCGATGGCTAGTACGAGCCTACCCTCAACGGGAATAGATTCAACTGTATCTACCTGGATCGGTCTTACTAGTGTTGAATTACTAGGCAGTGGAGAACCAGGGAGGACGAGGGGGGGATAACCACTGCGACATAGCGCGCACACCCTTCCGTCCAGCGTACCATTCTCTTTCTTAATCGCAACAGGGGGAGACAAATCGTCGGAAGTACGAGTCAACGAGCTGCCTGGACATGAATTTGGCCAATCCATATATTGCAGCCAAGTAATAATTTGTGACTCAAAGGTTTTCTTATGTGGAATCTTCCTTCTCAAGGGCCGCATGATTATTCCTGCAAATGGAAAATCCCGTCTAAAAATTATGCGGGTCCTCTGGTTACAGCCAGGTTTGGAGCACGGACGAAGCCCCGGCAATCTGGTATCTCTCGCTAATAGGACTTTTAGTCCACTGATATGCCCTGGAACTTCGGCTGCCACTATTATCCGAGACTCCGCTTCCTCCTGGTAGAAGACCAGCTCCGCTAACATCGTCAAATGAGTTCCCTCCCTCGAAATCCTCGTTATTATTCACATGCATGGTCCTTTTTACCTCATTTTCGTCTTCCCCCTAGGTGTGACTGCGTCGTGTGCAGAAAGAAACAATTTCCATCGGTCCTAAATATGCAGCAATCCCTTTATGACTCTTTTCCCTCGGATTATGAAATCGTATATTACGACTCACCTAGTCGCAGCGCATTCCAATCACCAGTGCATCCGCTATCTATGCCGTATCGTTGTCTATATATCTACCATCCGTCTCTGCTGATGGACGTAGATGGGATGTACTGCATGTCCGCACCGCCCTATATTGCCTCGATGCAACCCCAGGCACTGTTATCTCTATGGACCAGTATACTAACGCAGCTATCAACCTTCGATATGAGACTGTTATTAGGGCCGGTACCAGCCTTTATTTTACTAACGTCGACGACCATCTTCGGTTAAAGGTCATTTACTGAAATGTCAACGCAACACAAGGGTTTCGGTAACTAAGCCGAACCGGCGATGAGATCTTCCTACGAAGAGACTAGAGCAGGCAATTAGGGCAAACGCAGAGGTAGGACTATAACCAGTTGCCCTTTAACGCACTTATTCGCTTGTCTTAATTGAACTTTGCTTTCGGCTTCTGTCTCCTCTTGTTGGACTTTGAATCACTACACACGTCCGATGATGAAGTGCAACCGAGCCTGCGGGCTGTTTCTTCCGCATTATCGCCTGCCGTGCTCTCCATAGAGTATCATTTTGCAACCCGCGGTTAAATCTGAATAATTCGGTTTTCAAAATTTTTTCTCCTTGAGATTAAGCCCTTTCCTTCCCTCCGTTTGGAATATCGTTTGCTGGATAAGCTCTCGGCTGATAATTAATAGTACGATAACCCATGACCAGAGACGAGAAAAAAGAAATTTGTGTATATAGGGAAAACAACCTAAAGATTACGCAGCAAGATATTGTAGGTAAGGTCCCTATGTAATGCCAGCCAACTTATTCTGACTAGTGAACCTGCATAGATATATTCGGCTGGTATAGAAGGTAAACTAAAGTAATTTCTATATCGGGTATTATATAAAAGGCTAAATTATAAGATAAGCACAATTTCCAAAGTCCTGAAGAATAAGTCCTAACACCTCTCATCTGCTAGTTCTGGCCCGTCCCATATCAAGCGCCTCGAATACAGAAACCTAGGACACGCCGTGACAATAAGATTTTAGGATTAGAATAATATTCTATCTCTCGTGAGTCCGAGGTTAAGGGTGGAAGGGACTACCCTTACGTATAGGTTAGGGCCGCCTTTATAGGTATATGAAGTACGCCTAGGCGAAGAAACAGTCGCCGTGCGCCTAACCGAAGCGGAAACAGATATGGATAAACCTATAATAGAAGATGCACGGAAGGCTTTAGAGGTAGCTATGAAATATTTCGAATTAAATTCTATCTATCTCTTTGCTGATGAATTAGAAACACTCGAAGAATTTATGGAGCGTGTTAAGAGTGATATAATATAGTCTGTTTGTATAATTGCGTGCGGGGAGTTAATCTAGTTTAATTCTTGAGATAACTTTGAGAAATAATATTGATCCTCTCTAATACCAGCTTCGTTTGGGTTCTAAGAGCGACTCGCTGTTAGTAGTAGTGAGACTTTAGTTCTGAGTTTATGTAAGGGTGTGTGTGGCCCTTTTCTCAGTAAAGCATTCTTAGGTTATATAACTCTCTAGATAATAACCTCCGAGAATAGGTGAGGAAAACTTCCCTCGTCGCTAGGCTTTTAAGAGGGACAGAAGCACTCTCACTCGCTGGACGATCGGTTCTTTAGCAAATTAGATGATACGGTGTGTAGGTAATAGTTGTAGCCCTTTAAGCGGTGGATAGGTATTTAACCCGATAAGTTACTTCTGTGCCTATTTCCTAATATATCTGCAACCCTTGATGATTATTCACGCTAAAAGGGAATCTTCGAGATTATATGCGACATCTTCTCGGGCTTATAGCGTATGTGTCGCTGTTAGGGCGCGACACTCGTATCCGAGTTCGACTAAATTGAAGGGTCTTCTTAGCGAAGGCTTATGTATATACTTTTTTTCAGGCGACAAAATCCGAACATGATATCTGCGCAGAGGGGTATATTTCCTGTATCGCTAGAATTCGGAAAAGACAAGTGCTTGTATAACCTTGCGCGCTAACGAGCGGAAACGCAGAAGCTTAAGCTATATGTTAGCCACCTATCTCACCTGAGATAATAAAAATTGTGATGGTATTAAAGCTAGCGATCTCGATAAATCTTTGGGGTTATGCGTGGTCCGGGCTGCGGTGTGGTTGTGTCCCTTTCCTTCCTTGTAGGGGGCTGTAAATGGCTTGGTTGGACTCGTTCGCGAAAATGAACTGAATAATCGGTTATATTGTTAGCTTGAGGTATTCGAGAACTAGCTCTGCTATATCTATAACGTAGGGAAATCAACTTCCTTTCATCGTAATAAAGAAGTTAGGACTTCTTCTTAACTGCTGGCGCCCAAGAAGGTCACCGTCTGAAGTTACGTTCGATATACGTTGTAATCATGAAATATGTGAGACGGAAGAGGAGTTATTTATGAGAACGGAAGTTATTTGATGTCGTCTTTTTAGTGTGAGACGTCGGTGTAACTGATCAGTGGAATAAACTGAGGGTGGGGAAAGAGGGATGGAGGAGAGGTACGGTATCACTTCCCGGCCGAACTTTCCCTTATATAATTTCTAGGTGGGACTACCTGTCTTTTCTCCTTGCCCGAGGGTAAGTCGACAGACGTTTCTATAATATCCTTCCCGAAAGTGTTTGATAGACACTGAACCAAATAAATCTACTCTGTTATCTCTTGCTGTTTGAGCTTGGTCCCTTTAAGGCTAAATCCTGGTGCGGTTACCTACCTCTCCCGCTTAGATCGTCACCTCACTTTGGCATTATAACCCTCCTTGGCCCACTACCACCCTCCTTTAGTAGCACGTTCTGTGAATTTTGATGTGATACTGCTCTAGACTTAATAGCGGGCCGATTCGTTTCGTTAGAGGTAGCTAAGGTAAGCTTCCTCCGTGGTAACTGGAGACTGTGATCTTGCTAAAGTAGATGTATTAGTATTCTTGTTTCGAACAAGGAAGACCTGCTCCTTGTCGTTTAACTCGTTAAATTCAACATTTATATGATGTCCCGTACAGCGGCGCTAATATCATCTCTAGACCGTAAGCCTAATCTCTTTATACTTGCGACCGCGGTTCGACGAGTAATGATCTAGCTGTCCAGGAAAGGGGGATTGGTGGATTGGTGCTTCACCTAGCACACTTAATATCGAGTCTTAAGTGATACTTTAATTTAGCATGTCTCTGATCTCTGGCTAACTTTGGGATGGTATAGCCTCACCTCTCTCGGACTATTCCTCTTAACCCTACCGTCGAAAATAAACCTATACAGAAATGTGATCTGCTAAGCCCTGGGCCATAGAACTCACATGTCGCCAGAGAAGTCCTTAACGGGGGTTTACTTCCCTATGTAGGCACTTTGCAGCCTAGACAGGCGGCATTTCTTTCCCCACCTCCCCTGTCCTTAGGAGCCTGAGATATTGTATTTAACCGTTGTTAATCCAAAATTGTTTTACTCGAAATGGGGTTTATTCTTCACTGTCCACCATTTACTGAAACTTATTATATGGCAGTAATAGTATGCAGTTCTCCAATTATTCCTTGAAATTACAGCAATAGAAACAACCGGTGGAGATGATTCGACCAGTCTGGTCGTCCGGCGCAATCTTGCTATAGATATCAGACTAGAACACAGGTCGTATTCTCAGATATATCTTGAATGGAAAATAGTTCCCACTTCGTGCTCTGGAATAATTTGTCATCGGACCGCTTGTCGGGCCAAGTCTAGACTCACTCCTGCAAGACTTAAGAAGGAGGGGTCAATCTTTTCCGCCAATGAGCGCCGTTTAGAAAAGAAGGATATGAAGCACTAAAATAGCATATGTACCGATCACCCCACAAGGCAACTGGGGACTAACTATTCTATGATAAGCCTCAATGCATTACTGTCGCCACTGAAATTTCTCGGCTGGCGCACTGCGCTTTGACATAATTGGATGGCCACACTTGTTTAGGTCCATATCCAGAGCCAATTGTCTTCTGCTATCTCACACGATACATAAAGTCCCCGTTCCCAGATTGATCAAATCCTATTCTTCAGTATCCCCACATCTCACCACTCGGTGAAAGAGCACCCACCTCGACTGCCAGCCATGTCCGCTTTTCCAACACTCGCCACCATTCCATTTGATGTTTTCTACATAATTGCCACTTTTTTGGATGACAGTGACTACGTCCATTTAAGCCACACCAGCCGCACTATTTATGCTCTATTGAATGATGACCTAATTGCGCGAAGAATTGTCGAGGTAAGAGCCGCTGCCGCTGGGCAAACCCCAACCTAGGTAGAGAATGTACTTTCATAGTGGCGGTTGAGTACAATATGCTGAGAGTCCACTATTGTAGAAAGTCTTTGCTTATAGCAGAGAGGGCCGCACCGCCTTGGTTGCCCGATCTGGTTACCGTAAGGCTATCATACATCGTTTCAACATCAACGAAGCTGTAGCTACGGCTGCTCCTTATGTAGTGGCGGTGCTAGTATTTGCGACTAACTTCCTCTATTAGCAAGGAATTCTATATTACTAAGTTCAGCACGAAATTCGCTTGCTTAATGTGCATTATAGTAACCTCCGAGAACGACTCTTGAATTTATACTATATTATTCCTCGGTTAGATAGTAGCCTAGTATCAATAGGCGTTAATCCTATTAACTAGGTTACACTCCTCTATTTCAAAGATAAGATCCTCGTGTTTCGTCTAGAGGGTTCTAGAGGCTAGAGTTATTAGTTAATTACTATTAATATAGCCCTCCGACAGACTAGACATAAGCGACTACTCCTGCGACAGTCTATTCCCTTGTCTACCCCTATCTTTATGCGGCATACTTATTCGTATCTATAGTATAGTATATTCACCGCTATATATAGTTTACAAGGGAGGTGGCTATATTACGGCGTAGATATAGCTACTAATAAGTTCATCGAATTCTATTTCGATTATGTTAAGGGCTAGGAAATTAGCTAATCGATCTGTTTTGAAATATATAAGGACTACCTATACACCGTCTTAACTCTGATAACTTATAATAACGATGAACCTTATTCTTTCTACTATTAGTTTTGTTATTCACCCCGACAGAAGGGCTAGATTTAGAGTGGTCGCGTATAGCGTCGTGATCACCGTGAAGGCCCTATAAATAAGATATAGATATAACTTTCTATTTAGTTTGATAAGATTACCGGGCGGCTAGTGATCATAGAATATCGCCGTGAATAGCGAGACGGGAATAGCGAAAACTATCGAATAAATTATTTCGAAAACCTATATATACCTACAGAATTACGGCTGAAATACCTAGAAGGAGGAATTAAGTCCCCTCTATAGAGTAACAACTTTAACGGAGCTACTAGCGGTCCGTATACAGCTCACCTAGATAGTAGTAAGCCGAAAAAGCGCCTACAACGCAACTATCACCTAGAGTATAAAAATTATAATTAAACCTAGCGATAAGAATTTATCGCTACGTATACTAAATACCACTACTACTACCTTAGCTCCTTAACCTTTCTCGATCTTATAAACGATCCTATGAGTTAAGCAGATAGAGTTTATATTCGTGATTTCCTCCGTCTTAGAACAATATCGCGGAGGCGTAAATACCTATTTAATAACGATAGTATCGCCGGAGAACCTAGCCTCCTCTTTCAACTAATATAATCGGACGCGAATAGTCGCCGCCTCGAAGGGTCAGATAAGCGCTTCGCCTCCCGTGGCATACATATATAGCCTCTAGAAGACGCCCCTACTGAACTCCGCCGTCTCCTCTGCCCTTCCTCATACTCTAGTAACATGCGGGCTATCTTGGACGACCGCACCCTTATTTACTCCGTCACTTCGCCAGGTCTACCCCCTAGCCATCTAGCGATAATTCTGATAAGCTTCGACCCTATACTTCATATCCCTACTCTCAAACCGCTGGGCATATCGAGTATACCTGCTCACGAGGCGAGTCCCTTCCCGGTAGCCCTAACAAAGCCAACAGAGTCAATTAGATGCCTTGTCAAGGAAGTTATCCCACTTTACGGTGTCATCGACCGGGGGTATCGGCTCCGATAACTCCAGAGTTTAGTGATATACAGATGTTCCTATTATTTCAATCATTTACCTCAAGTAGAGATCGGTATCTAAGTACGTAGGAGACCCTTCACACCTCAGACAATGCCAAATTACCCTGCGGATCACATCGAAACGTTTTCACAAAACGAGAATGGGCTCGAGTTCGTCTCATACTACTCTCGGGATTCAAAGGATTCAATGGTAGAAGACCGTAGACGTGGCCGCACTACCTCTTGGTGCCGTTCTAAGGTGTAATGCAGTGCATACGCACAAGAGGCGTTTACGATTGCATAATGACAAAGCCCATCGGCTCAAAGATGGATTTGTGATAAGGCTTTGTGGCCGGAAAACGGTTAATTGGTGTTTACAGTATTGCCAAGCTAATGTAAGAATTCTTATGCATGTTTTCATCTGGTCCTCGTCACGTTTACCTAATTATTGTCCAATAGCCTTCGCTTCTTGTTCGTTAGGCGGCATCCAACTGTCGATGCGGCCACATGGACACGCAATTGATCAATCCTAGCTTGTACAACCTCTATTATCCACTTCAAAAACAAGATCTCTGCTTCCCTGTCATTACATAAAGATTCTTCTTTCACGACACCAGGAATGCTCTCTAGCACCGGATCAGTGATGCCGAACTCAGTCAACCTTTATAAAACGTCAACATGATTCACGCTAGGCTTTGGCAGGCTTTTATTCTGTTACCTTCTTTCATCCAAGTTCTCACTACCACCATCATGATTAGTTCGGATGTATATATCAGACCTTCTAACACGACGATGCACTTTTTGTGTGGTTTCATAGATATTCTCTTGTCCAAGAGAAGAAACCATCGATGGTCGACCAGCCTCTGAGAAGTGCTTGAGCAGCCACGCTCCATATTCATCTGAATAGGAAATGGGTATGTGTTTGGTTGTACGTGACATGTTCAATGGTCAGGAAGTTGAGAGTTGGTATTTGAGGCAACGAATTAGTGGTCATAAAACAAGTTCTGGCTTGTCCTGCCCTATTTTGTACTTCTTATAACTGTAGAGCGTGGAAACCAAGTGATGTTTGGCGTGGTAAATGCAGTAAAATGGATGACATGTACAGCTAATATTGTTATCTGTACTGGCTGTTCATTACTCAAATCTCGATATCAAATTTATCCACTTAAAATCTTTTGTAAATCTGAGATCACCAACAATCAAGCTCGGCCCAGACGACATTTTCCTAAGTAGATACGTTAATTCAGGTATAAGCAACATATCCGAGGCGAAGCATTCGATTTGCACCAGTTGGCGTGAATATGTTTAAATTGAATAATTATGTGATATGATTGATTGCAGGCGCAGTTTGACATTCAAGTAGATTGACGAAGAAGCGGACCAGCAGACTTTATCTAATAGATTTTCTTAGTTGATAGTTAGTTGACCAAAGTGGTGACTAATATTATATATCATGGGTATCCGGAAGATCTTGGATTGTGGATAACGGGGATCCTAGGTTTTGTCGCTCCAGCACACTGTAGGTGATAGGTGACTGCACTGTGTCACGCCCAGTGAGTTCAAAGCCTTTTACAGTACCATGTCGTGAATTCTGGCGCTATAGAATTCATTCATGTTCATAATACTCAACTCGACAATTCTCACTCACTCCTGAGGATCTTAACATGTTCAATTGGATTGATCGTGCCGTGGCCGTCC
This sequence comes from Penicillium goetzii, assembly GCA_037043885.1. NCBI lineage: Eukaryota > Fungi > Ascomycota > Eurotiomycetes > Eurotiales > Aspergillaceae > Penicillium > Penicillium goetzii. The sequence goes on from JAWLST010000040.1 coordinate 103,670, forward strand.
ACACGATCGCAGGACTGCTTTGCTTCACCCAGGTTGTGAGCTACACGTATATTCCTTAACCGCCTAGGTTGTGAGTATATTGATAACTAAAAATGAAACACTGCAAATATCTACAGAATAGTCTGGGGGGGTTCGCAAAATGGGTGGGGAGGTGACCTGGCGACCTGGATTAATCTGGGCTGGCGTCCTTCATTTCCTTCCTTATGGTCCAGACATTGCCTTTACCTGCATCATTCTTGACAAACAATAAGCCATTACTTCGAAACATAAAGCTTAGTATGCTCCTTCAGAAGAATGGTTTAGTTTGTGGGATTTGCTTTATGTATAAAAATTAGCTTCTCTTCGTACACAAGAAGTGGAACTACAGTGTAAAAGTTGACTACAGAATGGAGACCGTGGATCTATTCAATGCAATAAATTGATTACTACGGTATTACCATACTGTTATAGAGGCCCAGGATTGACTGATTCTTAACATAGACCCATCACGAAAGGATCAATAACATGAAGGTAATTGAAGATCACAACCGACATTAATTGATCTAAACTGACAACCAAAACTTACCAAGATTGCCTCCAGAGTTGGCCGGCAAAATTAATTTCATTGAAATTCCCAAAATAGACGTAGATTAGCTATTCGAAATTATTCAAGCAGGTTCTGTTTTCAGAATCAACTACAGGAATGATTGTACGTCCTGAATTGATGTCCGCCGAATTCAGAATGAACTTCCAACGTCAAGCCAGCTAGCCAGCCATCCAAACTGGCAACTCGAATATAGGTGGTTAACTAAAAGTCCTGCTATGGCGGTTGGTTTTGGCCAAGTTGATTCGGAGGCCCATCTCGGTTGGATCAGTTTACGCAAATGATCTAGGATTTTTCTTGACGAAAGTGAATCTTTAATTACCCATCACAATGACACATCAACTCGATTTTATCTTGGTCCACCCAAAGCTAGTCTACATAAATATAAAATCATTAAATAGACAGTATTCTATCGTTACTTTAATGTACATCACGATTATCAACTCTTATTAACCACACTATTATCTACTATCGCCTAATTTTTTGCCATATACCATCCAGGGTTCTTCTTCGGGCAGATGTTACAGGGATTGTGCAGAGAGTTCGATCATCACACTCCATCCTACTTACGTTGATTTTGGTCCATAACGATTTAAGAAGTCCCCACGCCGTTCATTCTATAACAGGTTTGTATAACAGGCATAATATCTGGGTAAAACGATTTCAATCATCCAATCTAATCAAAGTCACAGCTATCAATGCCTCCTCAACATGGCAGAGAGAATCCAGGTCACCGAGAGCTACATGAAGCGGACTACAAGCAGTGGGCCAGGGAGCAATATGGAACACACAATCCAGATTCAAAATCCTGGCAGGGCAAGTGTAAAATGAATGCCATGGATTGGTCCGATCGATACAGAAACCCGCTACACACTGTGCAACCCTCGATTTCCCCTGCAACGCCATATCCAAGTATTCAGTCCCAGCTGTCATGTGAGGAGCAATGTATTATACTATTCTTTGTGTTGGGTCTCCTTCTAGTTGTTTTGGGACTTCTGTACTCTTTGAAGGGCAGAAAGGAACAACAAGATGATATGATCACTTTGATTTAATTGATAAATACAGGCTAGATCTCAGACTCTGACAGTTGAGGGTCTAGATCCGGCGAATCCTCACCTTATGCAGAAGTCCATCCAGGGATTGAAGAAGGGAATTCATGAATTTCAACGTGTGCTCAGGTCAATTTTGAGACTAGAGATTACTGAATATACAGTAACGCTGTGCCGTGACTCCCAATCGAATCATGGATGTCCGACTGCAATCGCATAGGCGTCAGTAAATCCGTGCATGTGAGAAGACCTTTAAGTTGTATGAAGTATGCTTCACTGAGCCCCGGTATTGTACCGCCCGGGCACTGGGATCTGCAAGCCCTTATCGCCATCAATCGGATCTATCTGTATGTCCACATTTTGGTCCTTGGGGTATAAATCTATAGTGACATGAGTTTCATCCGGTACCCATTTCGGTCGCCTGTTTGCAGTTAGGTTTGCTTCTTAAAGCCACCAACAAACTAGAATGCAATACAGTAGGTTGATACCATCAATTTCCTATCCCCTCACGGTGGCCACTCTCTTCATTTGAAGTCATATCCAACCCTTCTTGCTTTTGTTGAGTATATATTTACGGTTTCACTGTACTTTATCGGACCTAGTTTACCCTGTGTAACTTGTGTAAGTCTACCTGTCTCACCTCCCATGAAGAGATTGGTGCAATACCACCAACCCAGCGGCAACGACGGTGTTGTAAGCACCAGTGATAATTAATCTAATCGGAAAACAAAACATAATGATGCATATAGAACTCGATACCATCGTCGTATTAGGCCTCCGAATAATGAGGTTGCTAATTCTGTGCATCGTAATCAACCGTAACTGAGAGCCTGGCTGGTCCAGGGGCAAGTTTTCCACCGATGTCTCTATCATCGACAAGGGTATTCGTGTAGGCATTATGAACAAAGCCGGCATTCCTAGTTATGAACGAGCAGATGTGAGTGATAACATCACAAATTTTCATGCCTTGAACCTCGAGGCCGGCATTCTGGGCAGCGATGGCGGACACGTCAAACCTAGACCATCCAAGGTTGATGCTTGAGCCAAAATCAAATTCACCCCAGGTTGAAGCGTACGCGCCATTGGAATTAATGGGAATAGAATTGCCGGGGGCCATAGCCCATCCACCTTGAGAATTCCCGTCGAAGGCGAGATATCGAAACTGACCAGGAGCCAAGGAAAATGTTCTGCACCCCTTCCCGTACCATCCGCCCAGTGATCCATCAGGCCCCATATTGTTCCAGATCACCACGATCCAGCTTTGACCTTGTACTGGACCTTCAAATTGTGCCACATATTTGTATTGGTTGGCGACTTCCCCAGAGACTTCAATAATGTTACTTCCATATGGGCTGCCAACATTGCTTATGGTGTTCATCCAGTTAGCTGCAGAGAAAGGTGCACCGAGAAATTCGCCTCTCAAGTATAATCGACTTGCGTTCATGGGTCTTGCTCCAGGGGCACTTTGAGACAATATGATGCCGTGACGTTGGCTATATCCTTGACCCAATGTCCCAAAGCTGAAGATAGTTGCTAACCAGAGATTCAGTAAGCACATTCTTAAGGTACTCTGGTTTTCGGCTTTAATAGTAAAGAAGAGAGAACGATCTGTAATATTTTCTGGCATGGCCTCAGTGCGTTATCATATATTTAACAAACAACGAAAACCTAAAACGCAAGTCCACACAGGCTCATCAACCAGACTTGAAACCTACAGGAGTAGAAGTGTTCAACAATCCGCAGTGCTACTATAATCCCATTGGATGGATGTATTGAATTCTCAATGAGCGATGACGTGTTAGCAACGCGCGACTAGATAAGAAGAGAGCTCCATTTGCGCCATGTGTTAACCTTCGTCTTCTTTGGTGCCCGAAAAAGCCATAAATCATTACCGATCTTGAATGAATCCACCAAGCTTATTTATTCAGCAAGGTAAATTAATGTACAGAAAAGCAGAAGAATAACCACGTGGAATCTGAGACCCATTGAGCCATCTACGGATCATTGACAACCTATGCATCATTGCCATAGGGTCTTTGAGAATTGGATAGGACAGAATTGAAAAAAACGAGTTCCGCCGAACCATGTGCGTTTCACTGAGTTCAAAAGGGCCTCTCAGGTCAATTTGAACAGATTTTTAGGAATCAGCATGGAGGTTGAATCAAATTGAAATTCAACGGGATAAAGAAACAGTGGAAGGCGATTTTGCCATCCTTGGACTCTAATAGTGTTAAATTCCTCAATTAATCTCATTGGCCATTGTTGATCATTTTTTGGAGAGTTCAATTTAGTCTGCCAAACCAGAGGTTAAGATTGGTTATTCCGGTCTCCATGAGCTCCTTGGACGTGCTTTGTTAACTCGAGTTAAGGATAAGAAAAACGTTATCTACTGAGGCTCCATGACTGAATTTGTATTTGAGATCAAAACCCTCGGGAGGGTGTCTTGTTTTCCATTCCACGACGTCTATGTAATCATAAACAACAATTTTTACACCCAGTATCATTCTGCTTTGGTAAAAGATACTATTGTCATATTTTCAATCAGCTGGAAACTGCAAATGTGAATTTACCGAAATAAGACGCCATTATATGCATACAGTAGGAGGTGAAATCGGTGTTGCCTCTGGGGCCGTCTCAGTAAATATGCTACTATGATAACAAACTATTTGGCGGATACATGGCATTTCTGATGGATTGTATTCTCGCGGATAGCTGTATGCTAACTTTCACGGGTCGCTTGAATTTATCTTCCTTCTGTTCCGCCCAAAACGCCAATCCTTCTCCGAAAGTGGCCCCAGGACAGCCTGTGAATCAATCGATCGATCTGAGCATACTACGCACATAACGATGCACAAAAAAAGGAGGCAGAATTGACAAAGGGAAATGCAATACAACAAAGTATTTAATTGAAGGGTTATTTATCGCCCTGAACTAGATCCGTACCTTCACAATGCGGGATGTGCCCAATCTGATGAAAGCAGAGTCCCAGAATCTTACGGGCATGTTTATCGGTGATGAAATATTGGTCAATTTGGTTATAGTGGGTTGGTTTTCTTCACTTCTTATTCATTAACTATAACCGATCAATGAAATAAAACAACAAAGGACTCAACTGAATACATTAACGATCCGAAGCTAATTTAGCAAATGCCCGAGGAATCTAGGGCGCGGATCGGGAGACTTGGTCAAAGCCAATGTAGGTTCATGCTCTGAGGAAGATGATCTTGATGGGCTAATATCAACATCTGAAGCAGATATGGCGCGTTCGCTAGACGGAAATGCCTCTGTGATCGGGACAAGCCTGGCATGCGTTGTGTGTAAAGCACAGCTCCCACCATCCTCAACCTCATTTTCTTCACAGGAATCGTTGTGATCAATTCCAGGCTGCGGGCTGAGGAACTCACCATCTGTCACTGTTTTCTCAGGACTCCTCGTTCCTTGATTCAGACCATTTTGGCCATCTCGGGATACCCCATACAATCTCGTCGAAGGGGGGGCCGGATCTGACTGATAATTTAGGATTTGAGACCCAGTGTTCTCAGGCTGAAGTTGGTTCAGTGGTGAGCAAGCCACACGGGCAGGATTTTCTCCCGTTAACCCCAACCTGGTCTGGTTCAAAGTAGGGATGGAAGCTTCTTTCGCTGACGTGTCTGGCTTTGGTAAATGACGACGGCCTTCAGCTTGCGTGATTGCAATCGTAGTAGACACGGAGCCTATGTTTCTCCGCCTCACTCTTTTCTTCTGCCTGCGCCAACCGCCGTTCTTTTGTGCTACGCGCCACACAGCGGCACGGATAGCACTACAACTTCGAAAATGACGGAAATCACCTTCAAAATGCTTCTCAATCGCGTCATCTGACAAGTTTTCATGTTCTTTAAACCACCGTGGTAGGCGTTTTAAATCCTGGGACTCCCATCGACGGGGCTGAGATGAGGCTAGATCTCGTTGTTAGTTTACTTGTTATAATCCCAAGCCTAAGGGATTCTCACCAGCATCCTTATCCACGCTCCTGGTCATTTCTACACACTCATTGTCTGATTCGAATTGTGAAGAATTTGGACCACCTCTACTCGAGTGGTACGAGCAGGGAGTTAACAGAGATGGTTGAGAAGAGCATGATATATTGCTCAGACCTTCTTCAAGAGCCTGTACCTTGTATGTCAGGTTTGCGAGGATTGCTTTGTTTGTTTCGATAACTAGATGCGTCAGCAATTTGTCAATAAAACGAGAGTGTGGCGTCCTGACATCGTAAAGCAATTTCGTTGCATGATGACAGAGCACTCATCATTAAATCCAAGGTGTCCCTTTCGGCTAAAATATCGCTCAAATATGCCTGAGGATGAACAAGTTTTCGGCGCGCGGAAATGAGGTCGTGATCCCATGCGGACATCTCAATCAGTGCGTTACGCTTCTGGACGCGACATAGGTAGTTGCCATTTCTTTGTAGCTGTGGTTCAAACTGAAGCTCCCCAATAACATCAGCCCAAAGAATGTCGTCTTCGTCATATGAGATATCGGCTTCCAGAACCTCAGGTTGAGGTTTTGAAAGCAAATCTGTAACTTTGACAGAAATCGCATCGCTCAAAAGCCGAACGCCAAACATCCGTGCGAAACTTGTCACACCTTCGAAGACTGCTTGCTGTGATTGCGAGAGTGCAAGAGCGGAAAGCAACTTTTCTTGTATCGGTAGGAAGTGTTCGGAACGGATCCTTGTTTCCCACGTGTGTACAGCCGACAAATACTTCTGATTTTCATTGTCTGCAAGATACGTGCCATCTTGACGGCCAGGATCTGTGTCCATTGCCCTGTGTGTGATAAGGGTGTCAGCTCCGCATTAATTTTGTTTAAATTTTATACCAACTTGATAATTTTCAGGCAAGGTTGACTTTGATGAAGTGTTTGGGTGTTTCCCTTGCTATAGTCCCGAACTTCAAATTTATTGCCAGATGTTTGCGTGGGCATCGAGCCCATTTTTACATTCCTGTCGGAGCCCACTACACTCTATGAGTTAGCCGGTCAGGGACCTATTCGACGTGTATAGATGGTGTATTAATGAATGGGATCGTTGAGCAAACGAAGCTCATTACAGATCAAAATTACGCGATATCTTGGAAATAGCGCCCAGTCCTAAAGGTAAATTGCGCAGTAGTCTCTCATGACGATCATTCTCTAAGATTCGCGGATCGCGGGTATTTTGGAATTTGACTAGCCAGATGCTTTGCTCATTCAACGACGGTCATCAGCATTGTGCAAAACATCAATATTGATGTTTCACCGCGCAAAATCGACCAAAATCAGACAATGATGGTTGAGCTCCCCTTACAAGTGCCAAGGATGAATTCCATTAGGCTTGGCATGTAGACCTCTCTTCGCTACCGCAAATGATTCTCCCTTAGGCTCGGGAATTGATAAGGACACCACAGGTTTTTACTAACGTAATTCCCGCATGACCGAGCCACCCGGTTGAGCGAGCCACTTACCGTCATTAGAAAATTTCAAGATCGATTTTCTCAACCAACACCTATTAATTCAACTAGATAATGCGATTTTTACATGAAGTGATCTTGTGGCCAATTCCTCCACATTCACTACACCTTGGCGGAGCCCTCCTGCGTGGCTGATCCTGCTGAGTAGGTAAATCGCCCTGCCCATGCGATACTACCTCATCAGCTTCTACCGGCTGGTTTAGCTGTTCAACTAGCTGTAGGCCCTCTTCAGGTTAAACCTGCTTCACAGGGTATCTGCTTAGTTGATCGATTGCGCTTCTTGATGATCTTCTCATTCGTGGCGCGGAGATTCGCATTATCCTGCATGTATAATGCGATATGTAGCGAAAGATAGTGGCCCTTAAGAATCTGATCTACCACGATTTCAAAGGGCTGGGGGGGCTTTTTGACCGCCGATCTATTAGATCTTTCATCATTTTAGCCTGCTTATGTAGCTGAGCTACCGTTCTAGGCGTTTTTGGTGTGAACTGGCTAGAACTGGTGCTTGATATCCTCTGCTTGTATCCCGTTCTCGTCAATCACATTTTGTACGGTCGCAAACCACGCTCGAAAGGCCTTTGGGTCTTCATTTAATGCGCGTTGGTAGTCGTATCGTACCGAGAAGCGTGATCGAAGCTCATTGCGTCGTTTAACAAATGTTGAAGCCCAATTAACACCAACGGTTTATGGGGGTGTTGTTCCACGCGCTGCAAGAAGGATATTGACCATATCTCGTACAGTAGAGGACCTAGGCGCTGCTCCACGCGTATCCATAGATCCATTCAGCAAGCGAATCCTCTTCCAGTTGGGTCAGTTTATGCCTAGGGTTACGTCTCTCTACGATAGAGGCTACCCCAGATGCACGCGTTTGTAGGGTACTGCGTGGAATTTCTTATAGCTTTGCTGCTGCACGAATATATTTGATTCGGCCATTCTTGATATCATCAAAGGCTAATAAAATCTTGCCCTCTTGATTGGCCAATTTCTGCGAGGATTTAGAGCGAATTGATGGCATGGTAGTTGGTTGAAATTGGTAGGTTGGTAGGTTGACGCGGGGTGGCCAGGGTGACCGTGAATTGACGTAATCGACAACCGAGTCAGCAATTTTCCCCTAGCACCACCATCAAGCATTATTCAGCGCGACTTTATTCCACCACCACCGTTCAAAATGCCTCTATCTCAAGAAAACCGAATGCAAATGGCCATATACGCGTACGAAAGCAAGCAAATTCAACATCAATCAAAAGCTGCTGGAGTAATTGGCGTCCCAAGATCAACCCTTCAGGATCGGCTCAAGGGAATAAAATCACGGTCGGAAACGCGGGCCAATTGCCATATGTTAACAGCTTATGAGGAAGAAGTCTTGATTAAGAACCTGCTAGACGCAGATAAACGAGGCTTATCGATTCGACCAGAGTTTCTGCGTGGGATGGCGCAGATCTTACTTCGTGCGCGTACCCAGGATCCTACTACAACCATTGGTGTCAACTGGGCATACAACTTTGTTAAACGCTATCCAGCGCTACATACACGATATAATCGGAGGATTACATACCAGCGTGCAATGCAGGAGGATCCGATGGTTATAGATCAGTGGTTTGAGACTGTACATGAGGATATTCAGGAATATGGTATCTATGAGGATGATATCTGGAATTTTGACGAAACTGGCTTTGCAATGGGGCTCTGTCCAACCTCTAAGGTCAACACTGCGGTAGAGCGTAGTTCAAGACCTCGAAGAGTTATTCAGGGGAATCGAGAACGGGTCACAATTATCGAATGCGTGAGCTCGAAAGGGATCAGTATACCTCCGTGGATCATCTTAAAGGCTAAAGAACACCAGGCTACTTGGTATCAAGAATCTGCTCTCTTTAATAAGGGCTGCGCTATCGCAAGAAGCCAGAATGGATGGACGACAGACGAAATTGGCCTTCGCTGGCTAAAAGAGACATTTGAACCACAATCAAAACATCATTCAACCAGTACGAAGAGGTTGCTTATTCTTGATGGCTATTTTAGCCATCTCACTGCAGAATTTGATGATTTTTGCAAGGAGAATGCAATAATCCGCCTCTGTCTGCCTCCCTATACTTCTTATCTTCTTCAACCACTGGATATTGGTATCTTTGGGCCGCTTAAACGCGCGTACGGGAAACTAACCGAGGAGATGATGGCTGCCGGCAACAACCATATTGATAAGGAAGACTTTCTCCGCCTATATCTACCTGCGCGCGAGAAGGTCTTTACTCAAGCCAAAATATGCAATGGCTTTGCAGGTGCTGGTCTTAAGCCACTTGATAAAGACCGAGTTCTTGAAAAGATTACTTTCCAGCTTCGTACGCCAACACCACCTCTTATCGAAGTTGAAAGTTCAACCTCCTCTGCTTTTCAAACACCTCAGAATCCTCACCAGCTTGATCATAAGATCCGTAGTATGCAGAGAAGCATTCAGAAAAGGAAACTTTGTAGCAGTCCGATGTCTTATATTCAACATCTTGAGAAGGCCGCGCAGTTGGCAATGAATACGAACCTACTTCTTCAACAAGAAATCAAGGTTCTACGGGCCGAGAATGAACGGAAAATGAAAAAGAAGGCAAGGAGGCGTGCTACTCTAGGTAATGACCTTTTTTTATTTGTACAGGAAGGTCAAAATCGTGACCAGCAGCTTGATACGCATGTTGAGGACCAGGTTGGGGAGCAGGTTGAGGAGGAGGCATCCAGGCCTCGCCAGCGAGCTCCAGCACGCTGCAGTAGTTGTGGGACTGTTGGACATACCATAAGAAGTTGTCTTAATAAGTAGCTGTCTATTTTATCTTTTATATAGGGATTATGGAGAAAGTGCTGCCTCGGTTGTGGTGCCGACTCGGTTGTGGATTACGTTAATCAGTTTTGTGGTGCCGTTAACTAACTAGTTAACTAGTAAAAACTGCGGTGTCCTTATCAATTCCCTCTGGGTTCCGAGAGATTAGCAAGCGACTCCACAGCGCAAACCATGGGACAAGCCATTATCGTACATCGGACTTCCCGTGATTGGCTTACCGCACCAGAATTGATTGCTTTTATGACCGGTGTATAATTTGGGGCGGATTCATTTGGCGAAGAGCAGTAGTCACAGAACTTGGTGTCCTCAGTTTCTACGGGATTCTGAGTTGGTCGGCATTGATATTGAGGATCTGCGACACGAGTCGTCATGTGATAGCAGGCGACCGCAGCACTCTATATGCGAAAAGACGGTGATGTAAAGATCACTACTGACGCTATGATTGGATATTTGTCATGAGTCTCCTTCGCCCCATACGAACCCCAGAAGCAGAGTCAAGACAAGCAAGCACGCTGCTCGGGGACCTAATCTCCGCACTCGGACCTGTACGGAGTACGAGGTACTACATTGCGAGCAGTATAGCCCGGTGCGAACCGTGGTTCGTCTCTTGACAGGTCATGGTCCGCACTGGTCGTGCTGTAATTTAGCCGTACGACGCTTACGATAGATGACTCTACCGACCATGGAGCTAGCACCTGCCCATTTTTTACTAGCCCTGGAGTAGGCAATCCGTGGGACCCAGGCGGCCCAGACAGGCCGGAAAAACCCTGGGGTTCCCCCAACTGATCCGAATTCATCCAACTACAAGAGCCTCTAGTGATGGTTGGCATTTTCTTGTTGACAGCCCGGAAGAAGCAACGGTAATTTTTGAATTAATGAAACAATCCGTCGATCAAGAAATTACGATGGCAGTAATGATAGACTACTCGCTAAGTCAACGATAGTACGAGAAAACCGACCGTGGAACTGATCAAGGAGCAATCTCCGAATAATTTTTAACTCTAGTTCAATGCTTCATAATGAATTTGTGCTCAAGTTCATACTCCGGAACTCGTTGAGTTTTAAGGTCGTAGACTTTTAGGAGATAATTTAATAAAATACACGTTGTTGTCTTTTATACCATCGATTATTGCCGGACTCGCAACCACCTTAGTGCAGGAGAAGGCATCGAGGGTGAAACCGGACCTCATTCCGGGTATCTGCTCACTATCTTTACCCTTTACCCGCCCTCGCTTCGAAAGTGAAAGTGAAGTTAACGAACTCCAGTGGGCCAAATGCTCACATACGAAATCAAAAGATCAGGGACCCACATCTGGATAGGTCGCCTTTAGAGTAGGGAGATCATTCCCCCGGGTGGTGGGGACTAGGGGCAGATCTCTCAACGGCTTTTGCTTGTCTCTGAAAGATCTAGATCAGTCTTACTATCCTCGGGATAGATTTGCCACAACGAGTACCAACAAACGCCGCATCTCCGTATACATTGAGCACGGAGTTTAGAACGTACATTCGAAAATCTAGAATATACCGCTGTCAAAGAAACAGTCTTTATTCGGACATTTCCTCCTTCAATCAGGCCACAGCCTATGGCAGTTGATATAGATACCCAAAATCAGTTCAATGACTCTCCCTGTGTGCCCTGAGGGGTTAACAAACGACCCCACAGCATAAACCATGGGATATGGCTGATGGTACCTCGGACTTCCCGTGATTGGCTCATCACAATGGTCTTGATTGCTTTTACGGCCCGGAAAAGGCTCGGTACCGTCTGTCACTACGTGAGTTCTAGGGTGGCCCGCACGACTATCGAGGATCTGGCGCACGGATCATCATGTATAACGTGCGAACGCAGCACCCCTACATACAAACAATGGTAATATGAAGCTCGTCATTGATGCTACACTTTGGATATACGTTGCGGGCCTCCTTCGACCCCGCCCCCTTCCAAGAAGCGAGGCTAGGATAAACAACCGCGCTGCTTAGGTAGCAACCTGATCATCGCGCTCGGACCAGTATGGCGTGCTACATCAGGAGCAGCTATCTGGTGTGAACTGTGGTTCGTCTCTCGACGGGCTTTGATCCGCACTGGTGGCGCTGTGATTTGGCTGTATGACGCTTACGACGACATTGCCAACCGTGGAGCCAGCACCCACTCGTTCCTCCCCACGCCCGCCTTAGGCAATCCGTGGGGCCCCAACGGCCCATACCGACCGGGTAGGACCCCGGGCCTTCCCTTGGAATCCACTTATTTGAATTCAACCATATACCAGTGCCTTTGGTAATGGTTAGCATTTTCTGCTCCTCAAAGGCCGGAAGAAGCAACACTAATATTTGATCAAGTTAACCTTCCAATGAGACCGCGAAAAATTCCTCAATGCGATCCTCCTTAATGGCCGACTATTCGCCATTGTCAACGACACTAGGAGATTACCAACCGTGGAACCGATCGGCGAGCTATCTCCGAGGATTTCCAGACTTTAGTTCAATCTGGATAATGAACTCTGTCCTTTAACTTTATACCCTTGTTGATTAATTGTCTGAGGTTTAGGGTTGTAAATTTAGCGGACGTATTAATTGGAGACACGCTGTCTTTCTATACCACCGATTATTGTCCGACTCGTAACCGACATAGTGCGGGAGAATCCTGCGTCGAGGGTGAAACCTGACAGCATTCCGACTCCCGAAGTGAAAGCGAACTCAATGGACTCCGGTAGGCCAAAAGCTCACACAGTTAATTCAAAAGACAGGCGGCCCACGCTGGAGAGATCGCCATTGGAGATCATTCCCCAGGGGTAGGGGTTGTGGAGACTAGGGTAGATCTCTCGACAATGCTTTGCTTGTCTCTGAAGATCTAGACCAGTGCTACTCATCCTCGATGTTAATATTCTCCAACATCTGCTTTGAGGGATAAGTACCATTAGCCACAACGAGTACAAACTAACGCCGCATATCCGTGATACATTGAGTACGGATTTAAGATATACATCTGAAAATCTAGACGATACCGTCATCAGAGAAACAGATTTTATTCAGGCAATTCCTCCTTGAATAAGCCCACTGCCTGCAATGTTTGATATAGAAGCCCAAAACTTAATTAGTTGCACCACTCGTACTTGCTATGTTTTGTACCCAGTCCGAGGCTACCGTGGCTTTCTTTGGTATGGCCATTCTGTGGGAAAGGGTGTTGTAATCCACAAGTTGTTCCGTCGCCGCACTGATAGAAAAGTCCCACCTCAATCGAATCTAAACAACTATCAGCATGAAGTGCCTTAGTAGGGGGGCTATCGTGACAGTCCTCACTCTGAATACTTGGGTTTCTAGAAAGGGGGGTGGATGGAGGGGTGAACACTTCCCCTGGCAACGTCGTCCTTACCGAAATAGAGCCTTGATATACTTCAGCCTGCCGCTATTGCTCCAGTATTCGACAGGCTACTAGATCGGGAGTCTTCAAGATTAACGGTGGGGGAGAAAGAGGGAGCTCCTCCAAAAGGCTTCGCTGAAGGCATAGATTCTGTGCATAGCCAGGTTGGACAACCTCCTCATAGAGAGGGCGTCGCCTACGAATGCCCTAGTCTAATTATTCGAGCTTGCTACGTAGCGAGCTAATAGACCTCCATTTCCCAGTCTACCTAAAGTATTCCTCGCGCTTTTTCTTCTAGGGCAAATGCTGATAACGAGACATCTATTCTTGAAGATTGTCTTCTTCTTCCACCGTCCAAAGAGTGTATTTTCCATCAGACATTTTATGGGGGGATTCAAAGTCAAGTAGCAAAACAAGAAGGCTTCCAGTATGGATGAATAGAAGAAACGCTTGAAATATTGAAATAATAAGCGGACTAAGGGAAGCGCCAGACATTTACCTATTAAAATCCTTTTTTACTATACCGACAACATTTACGACGCTATTCAAAACTATAACGAATTCAGTTAGTCAGGAACATACTCCGATGGCCCCTTTTGTCACTGGTTAAATTGGATAGTGAGGCGTAGATTATTTGGTACCGACCATTTTGCACAATCTAGCATTTAATACGGCTAAATCTCAAGTCCCAAATTGAACAATTAATCCTCGTTTACACCCTTGATCAATCCCGCAATTAACCACCTGGACTAAAAGCTAGAGGGGTAAATATAATTTTTCAATTTTCGGTTGCTGAGCGAACAATATATTTTATCTGTTCAATTTACAACCTTTTATCTGACCATACCTGTCGAAAAAGGCCCCTAGTCTTATTTCTCCCTGGCACCGGGCAAAACGTGTTGTATTTACGTCTTTTATTTACATCCCAGTTCCCTTCTTAACGAAGAGTGCGGAACTTCCCTATGGATATAGTCAATCGCCCGCTCGCCCGCTCGACTGCACTGGTTTGACAACCCATATAGAGTACCGCACCATCCAGATCGATGGTATGTTCTAGAGAGCCCTAGTGCAAGCTCCGCATCTAGATAACCCGTAATGGTAATTTGTCATGAATTATTTTCTTACGGTATAGCCAGAAAGGGCAAAGGATACACAGAAACGGTAAGCAGACGGTATCACGCTGTATGATGTGGGCTAGCCTGAGCGCGCATCCTTTCTATATATATTCGCTAAGCCCGTCCTCAGAACACGCATCTCAACCACCACAGCTTACTGAACTTGTCCACCTAGCAAGTCTAGCCATTATGGTTATTACGTATAGCGCCGAGCCCGACGATACCTCTATAGGTCTCTACACCGAATGGCTTCGAATGTTCCCTCCCAAGCCTAGTAGGCCTTCTGATATTTATAGTATACCCGAGTCGGCCGCTGCCTCTGTAGAGGAGGACTACGCTTTCGAATACACCGACGAACAGTCATATATAGAGGAAAACCAAGATATAATAGAAGAAGATCATCAGGAATAAACAGAAGAGGAAGACTAGACCGTAGACACGCTAGGTATAGCCTATAACGGGAACAGGACGATCCTAGGGGATAATCTAAGAGATCCCAGACTTATAAGCAAAGTTTTCACCGAGTGCGTTAATTCGCCCATTCTCCACGATATAAGCGATAAACACTAATAGTTACGCTAGCCTAGATAGTCGGGTCAGGTAAGTCACTCTTACCATAAGCAAGCCCTCCGGTCACTTTTATACTAATAGATTTCTTTAGGGGCGTAGAAGAACAGTTCTTAGAACAGAACGCTTGGAATAGAAATATACAGTAAAACATAGAGAATATGGCTCATAGTTATAACGAGATTCAAATCCTTAAAAAAACCATAGCCACGTTACAAGAAAAGGTTGCCGCCTTATCCTTAGCCAGAAATAGCACGGTAGAGCGGAGGCCAGGACGCCCGAAACGGCCCACGCAGTGAAAAGATGCACCCTATGATGGTGGATTACGTGGAGGTATGATGACAGAGACCCGGAGTCACAGATGAGAATGGAAGGTTCCCGCCAAGCGGCATTGTCCTATAGTTACTCTGGTAGCTACCCGCGATGTTATGAGGCTAATATGATCATGGGTCGTGTATGTATCTATTTTGGAAAGTTTACCCTCCTTTTAACTACGGTGCCATGGCAGTTGAATAGTTCGTTGTGGTCCACTTCCCAACTCCAGTGCCCTGTCAAGTACTTAGCTAAAGCATAGGAATAACTAGGTAGCTACACGCATAGAGGGCTTTGAACTGGCGAACATGGAGTTGTCTCCTCTGAGGCCGATGGAGAGGGTTATCGCTGGTAAGAAAGGTACTGGTTAGCTAGGGGCACCATAAAGTGCTTACGTGACCATATTCCCGGCACATTCCTGCTGCCGTCCGCTCCTAGCGGGCATCGGAGATATCTCACGGACGAAGGCCTTATTACCGTCGGCAGGGGTTTCGGTTGGAGTCGAGCTGAGCCTACGGATTATCCCCAGCGTTGGATTAAACCAATCCCTGGCAGCGACCTGTAGTAGCAGCTTTTTGCGACTTCGAACGACTGGGGTTGAGCAACAATCTAAGTAAGCCGCATTTCCGGTATTTCTCGTCTTTCGGGCCACAAAATTCTCCATAAAGACCCCTCTAGGTAGACTGGCTCGTTCCTTAGAATTTGCCCAAGGCTTATCGGACATCGCCGAGGGCGATCATAGCGCTCGGGCCATAGATTGTTAAGATCGACCCGGAACTTGAAATATATGCTAGTAATTTTGCCCCTCCTACTCAATCTGCGATAGTTCAATGTCACCGATCCCCGCTGTCAAAGCCACAGCCCTAAATAAGAACAGGCGAGGCAATCCCTCGCGGGGGTGATCGCATAGACGAGGCCACCTTCCATGGTTCGACAACTGAAGGCCCTTGGTTCCGTGTAAGTGTTCCCTCCAGACCTAGGGACGGTGTATAGAGGTCCGAGGTCTGCCTGAGCGCGCTACTACTCTTATTGAGGTTTGATTTATTTCACCGCCGTGCTACCGCGTTCGCTTTCTCCTTAGATTATTAGCTCCCACGAGGTCTGTTTAGGACCTACTAATTATCCTGTAATGGTAGATTTCGGATGCGAGGTTAATTTAGGATGTGGCTAAAATGTGGGAGGAACGAGCGCCGAGAGCTTTGCATCTAGAAAGATCTGCAATCGGGTAAACTTTAACCCCCCGTTAGCGTGAACGGTCGCCCTTTCCCACCAGCCAACGTTCATGTGTGAAGCTCTAGCCTCTGCATGCCAAATTTCCGGCCCGTTTCTCGATCACCTTGTATACTGACTAGCGCCGCACTTGCCCCGGATGATCTCCTGGTACTTTAAACCCGGCCCGCCAATCCCACTATCAAAGAGCCACTCGCTTCGGCCCCAACTCAATGCTGGCCAACGGTTCGAATAGTGCTGCGCCGCTTCATCGTACTCTAGCGTACCACATTGCCATCATAGAATCCTATGGTTCCCAGTGTAGTTACTCCAGACGTCCGGCGAGATCTGTGTACTGGAGAATACTTTACATATCTCCTTCGACCAACGGTCTAGCCTCAACCTGATCCAGGGTGTGTCTACGTTTACTAGAGGATGAGAAAGAATCATGGAAAATTTGTGTTCATAGTATTAATACTACAGTATGTGTGTGTGTGTGATTTCATTTACACTGACCCCTCGCCAAAGCGATATGCAGTATACGACAACTATATACCGGGTATCTACACATAGAATGATCCACTTCCTGACAGAATCTTTGAGCCTCGTCACGGCCTCCCGTGGCCTATTGCCGCTCCTATTGTTAGGCTGCTCTCATAGCGCACGACTGCGAAACCGCTGTAACGCCTCGGCAAAGTCTAATACGGCGTGAACCGTCTTTGCCCTCGAGACGATGTCTAGTTTACCTTTCTCACCTTCGTTTAAGCCTCCTAGCAGACTCGATACGCTACTTAGCGTATCTCTAACGTTTCTTCTTAATTCTGTCCTTAGCTCTCTAAGCCTTAGGCATTCTAATAGTACGTAGGTAACTATCTCCCGCGCTCCGTATTTATATAGTTCGTCGTCGCGGAAGCCGAACTTCTTCGCGTAGGTAGATAGCTAATTATAGCCCGTACGTAGCTACGTTAGTAGATAGGCGCGATTCCTTAGTAAATTCCTATAGAGCTTTCTTATATACCGTACGGGTAAGCCGCTATCTATCTTCCGTAGGTAGGAACCTTTAGTGCTTATCTTCTACTCCTACTCCTACTAGGCGTGAATAGTACTACGGACTAATATATATTCTCTCGATAGTAGCGGTCGGAAGGGATAGGTTTTACTAGGCTACGCGGCTTCCTTCGCGAGTCGATCCGCTATATTATTTCTAGTATTCTTATAATATCCTAGCACCCACTAGAGGCAGAGCTTAATATTCGATACCTATACCTCGGAGGCCGCTTATGTGATTACGTAGACGATACGTTACCCTAATCTATTATATAGGTTCTCGATTACTTATAAGGCTAATCTGCTATCGTATAGGATTATTACTATTAATATAGGTCCGTCCTCCTAGTCGGTGCGTTAATAGACTAGCTTAAACACTATATCCACCGTATAGAAGATACTAATAAGCTCTACCGCGTAAACCGACTAGCGGTCTATTAGGCCTACCTATACCTAGCGGAATTCCATCACCTTTTCGTTACTATTAAGCGTGATAATAGCCGCTCCTAGGTGGCCCTCACGCCCAGACGCGTCCGAGTAGATAATAACGTCGGATATCGCTCTTATAGACTCCGCCCTTTCTCTCGCTATCTCTTAATCACGCTCAAGTTCGATTTTAGCGAAAGCATTCGTTCGCTATAGTAGTAGCGGGCGTAGGTCGATCGTCTCTAGTTTATTAAGCCGGTCGACATCTATAGTCTTTATCGCCTCTACTAAAGGGAAGCACGCGTATAATCCTACGTTATTTCTACGATTCTAGGCGCGTAATAGTATACTCTAGATTAGGTAGTCGCGTAGTAGAGTATATAATCTCGCGATAGTACGTTACGCTCGGTATCGGAGACGGAGGTAAGTAGGGAGGATATAGGCTTCTACTTCTAATATTACTATCGCTACTATTCGAAATACTAATAGGACTCGGACTAGTACAGCTCGCTATACAGTGTTTAAGTGGCGGAGATAGGTCTTATCTCGGAGCAGGTTATATTAGACTATCGATATATAGTCTAGGGTAGGTATAATATATAATTAGTAGAGTTATCGTATTTACTCCGGCCGTAAGTATCGTAGTCTATTTAAGGTAATAGCTATCTTAGTGGCGCGTTTGATAGCCTACTAGACGTGTTCCTTCTAGCGGAGCCTATAGTTAAATACCACTCCTAATAGCTTAGCCGTTAACAATAGCTTAATATCGGTTCTATTAAATATAACTTTTCCCACTAAGTACTCTCCTTTTCTCCTAGTTAGGTAGATAAGCTCAGTTTTCTCTACTATAAAATAGGATTTAGTTCGGCGTATCTATTCCTCGATACAGGGAAGATCCTCAGACTAGATTTTAGCTAGGTTTTCCTCGGCTAAATAGCCTACTCGCTATCGAAAGTAGTCGTCTATAAAGGCTAATACACCTCCGTAGAGATCGACGGGCTAGTTAACTAGGTTAGCGTTAAAAAAGGCGAATAAGATAGGAGAGAGTAGTGATCCTTACGCTAGGCCTACGTTCACAAGGGGTTCTAACTTAGTTCGGAAGTCGTTAAATCTAATATTAGCGTATCGATCACCTATAAAGCTAGTAATCTATTTCCTTACTACTATTAGGATCCCTCTTACCTATAGTAAGGTATCTAGACTTACCTAGTTTACCCCGTTAAAAGCGCCCTTAAGGTCGAATAAGATTAGTATTACTACGTTATATCTATACTATACTTTATCGATTATATTAGATAGCACTAGTAAGGCTTACTCTATAGTCCTACCTAGTCGCCCTCTAAACTAGCTATTCGGGAGTAGGCTATATATCTCTACGAGGTAAGATAGCCGCTAGGCTATTACTGCTTCTAGGACCTTACCGAGTATATTTAAAAGTAATATCAGGCAATACGCGCCTAGTACTAAGTAGTCTGGTTTTCCCGGTTTTCGTAAAACTACGATTTTCGTACTTCGCTATTATTTAGGGTAGTGTCCTAGATCTATATATACCGTAAAGATACATATAATCACGGCTTTTAGGTATACTTATAGGTTTTTCTAAACTAGTATCAGAAGGTTGTTCTCGCCTAGCGCTATCGTCCCTTTCGCGGACCTTAGCGCTCGTTTAATCTCTAGTTCCGTAATCAGGGGCTACGGAAGCTCCGGGTATAGCGAGGTTAGCGGGCCGGGCTCTAGTGTATTTATAGTAGGGAAGAACGTATCGAGAAACGCTTTCGCTTTATCTTCGTTCCGAGTGATTTCCTCTAAACCTACTTATAGTATCGGGATATAGCCCTATATTTCCCGGGGTTTTATATACGTCGTAGCTTTCTAGAGCTTCCCCTTACCTACCTCGTCTAGAAACTATTTCTAGTATATAGCTTTCACTTTTTCGATAGTTCGAGTCTATACTCGACGTTTCTATTATATAGCCTAGAAGGTAGACTAGGTCCGAGCGTGTTCTCGTCCGAGCTCTACATAGTTCGCTTACTATTTCCTACGTAGCTAGTTAACTTCTACTTATTATACTTTAAGATCCGGGGTAAACCATCTTTTAGAGTATAGCGTTAGGCGTATATCGGGTATAAACCGGTCGACTATCTATACCGTGGTAGACGTGAGTTTTTCCACAATCCTATTAAGTGTTAGCTACGTCTTAATATCACTCTATAGGCCTATCTACTAGATTATTTCCTCGCTGATTTTAGTCTAGTCCGCTCGCTCGTAGGCCTTCCTTACCCTAGTTTTCGGTTTCGTCTAGGGTTATAGGTTCTATTCTAAGTATATCGCGCGGTGATCCGATCCGTAGTTCTCGTAGTATAGGTAGCATTTAATTAGTAGGTCCGGGCAGTCTATTACTATTTAATTAATAGTCGAGTTCTATCCCGGGTTATTAAGAGCCTAGTAGGTTACTATACCTTAGCGGAGGTAGCTCTAGAGACTATAAGCTTAGAAGAAGTCGATTAGGTCGCTAGCGTCT
The DNA here is from genome assembly GCA_037043885.1 of Penicillium goetzii. Classification (NCBI taxonomy): domain Eukaryota; kingdom Fungi; phylum Ascomycota; class Eurotiomycetes; order Eurotiales; family Aspergillaceae; genus Penicillium; species Penicillium goetzii. Next base: position 124,164 of record JAWLST010000040.1, read on the forward strand.
TCGATAAACCTAGGTGTAATATAGTTACTGCCCTATATCGGATAGTGCTGATTAAAGTCGCCTAACATAACGATAGTGGTTGACTATAACTTATCTTATATAGTAGCGGTAATAGAGCTTTAGATTATAGTGAAGGTTAGTAATACCGATATATTATTACCGGTGAAAAGTAGTACGGGCGGTATATAGATAGAAAAGATAAGTATTTAAGAGTTAGCTATCTAGATCTTAATAGCTATAACGTCTAGGTAGTCATATAGTATTTAGCGGTAGGAGGATATAGAGACTCTTCTATTAACGTAGATCAGGCTATAGTACCGGATAGCGTCGAGCTATATAGTAGGTCGATATAGTCTCTAGGCGCTATGGTTAATATACATACAATACGTAGTGATAGAGGGCTCCTAGATTAGAAGGACATCTAGGTCTTAGCTTTAGGGATCGTTAATTAGTGCTTCTATTCTCGGTCTATTTTTTATTATATTTAATTATAGGATACAGAGATTTCTCTCTAGTATCTAGCAGGGTTCGAGGACGCTAGTATTAAGCACTATCGGTTACTAGTTAGGTATTCGCCACTATAGTCTAAGTACCGCGCTCTCACTCCTAGTAGGCAGCGCTTACGTTCGTGTTACCCTATATAGTATCTATATCGTAGTATTTCCTTACACGACTATACTAAGTGCCCGAAGCGTTAGCATCGAAAGCATCTCTTTTTCTTAATCTCGCGGCGTTCTATATAGAAGATATAGTGCTCGCTAATAATAAATCTATTACGAAGTATATATTCTACCCCTTCAGTAGAGTCGAACTAGACTCCTAGCGATACGAACTTCCCTAAGGCCTTATCCTTAGCCTTTATCTAGGCTAGCTCTTCGATATAGAAACCATATTCCGCTAGATCGTTCTCTCTTATAATCTTCTCTACGGCCTAGATAGCTCCTACTTCTAGGTTAAACTCTTAAGTAGGAGTATAGTATACTACTACCCTAAACCGTGATTTAACTAGCTTAGTGTTATTGCCTAGACTCTATAGCTATTCGGTGTTATTACGCGCCGCTTCGGCCGACTCTATATTCTTAAACCTAATAAGGTAACCGGTTTTAGTAGTACTAACACTAGCTACCTAGGCGTCTTAGGTTATAGTATCGCTCTATAATACTACGCGGATATAGGCGTTAGCAGTATTAGTAGGGAGGTATCGCCTAAATTCGTTATCGGCGTTATTCTTATTATCTCTTAGATCGACGAATGTTCTCTAAGTACTAATTCGGATATAGTTTTGCTCTTTCTCGAATTACTAGTGATTCCGTAAGGGGGCGGTAGTCTTACCGCTACTAGCTACGACTATAGCCTACGTCTTAGTCGCGGTCACAGCCTAGGTATTTTCGACCTACGCTCGTAAGGCTCTTACTTCCTTATAAAGCTTTTCGTTTTATTCTTAGAGCACATTTTAGTTATATTTAATCTTCTAGAGTTCGTTTTGCGTGGCTATAATAGCTGCGGTTTAGTGTCGGATCACGTCCTTCAGCGTACCGATTAATTTCCACACCTCCTTAGTAGTGATTCGGCCGGCGGGGTCCGATAGAGCAAACGCATCTCTCTTTCGGGTTCTCCTTCTAGTTCCAGCGGTAGTACTAGCTTCGAGATCGTCGTCCGTGAAGCTAGCGGTGGTTTCTTGTGTGTTTGTGGGAGGAGGTTCGGGCCCTCCCGGTAGTAGGTCCGTCATCGGTCCGGGGTTAGCTCCCGCTCGGCACACAACCACGACAGTTTTATATCAGTATCTTATCAACCACCACGTCCTCGTAGTGCAAATTCTTTTTTTCGTCCGGTATCGAAGCGGTACAGAGGATTTCCTAAAAAGAAATGATCTCAGGTTATTTGTAGGCCAAAAGACATTAAGTAGCTTCGACAGGCCTACTTGCATAGACCACTACCCCAGTTTTTCACCCGATAATTGAGGCTTCTGGTCTTTTGAGGTTCACCACGCCTCTCACCCTGGGTGTCTCTCAGTTTGCTCCATAAGCATACATCACGGGCAGGCCAACTAGGACGACACCGCTTCAACCGACCAAGGTCGATCTCAGGCCCTCAGTGCGAGTGAGGTAGTTGACTCCCGGCTTTTTGTACACCGACACGCGCATCCGTCCTCTCGGGCTATACAGACAGTCTCTTAACAGGCCCCGACCCTGTTGCAGTGGCTGCCATTGTACACCACGCCCCGCGAGAGCTTCCACTCCCGTTTCGCGTTACCTGAGGAGGTCTCCCTCCGTCAGGCCGACCGTGTCTTGCAGAAAGCCCTCCATACGCTCCATCCAGCAGTGTACGTTGGCTGCTCTCCACTAACCAAGCTTGGTCCCCGATGTCTGAACAGGGCCGACGGGTTACCCGTGGCAAAGCCTTAACGAGTTCCGCCGGTTGCCACCAGTCAACTACCAACATTTTCCAGAGTCCCCGTGTGTCTCCCAAGAGGATGCCCGTGTCTCGGTGGTGCCCGTGTCTCAAAGAACAGCCGGCCTGGAGGTTACCCGTGGCTAGGCCTTAACGAGGTCTCCAGCGAACGATGTCTCCGAGTCTTAACGAGGTCCGAGCCTTAACGAGGTCTCTGGGCCTTGAACGAGGTCTGTCCGATGTTAGCTTGACTACCTGTGTCACCGGTTCACTACCGCCTCGCCGCATCTCGCACGATGCGATCCCAGACCGTATGCAAGCTCAGGGGTGTCCTGTCTTCTTTTTAGGGCGACACCACTTTCACTGGTAATGCAAGACCAGCTTCTGGGCCCGAGTGCGAGTCGGGTAAAAAGAAGTCGGGTGGTTTTCGTATCCCATTATCCCCTGATTTTGGTGTGGTTGTGCGATCGTGCCCCGCGCCTCCCGCACCGGGCCGGACCGCACAACCACGGCGGATTCACTTTGGTCTCCCCGACGGGGATTAACACCGGACACCACGAGAAGGTATGAATCCATTGTCCCAACAGCCTGGCGAGGGCCGCTGCTCAGTGCGAGCTCACTGAGGGCTAATACTACAGTACGTCCCGAAACTGGTGCAACCGCTTTACACTCTTCGCTTGGTTATCTAGGCCCATCGCCAAGAGACACTAGACCGTGTTAGGAATAGCAGCGGAATATCTATATTCCTGTATTAGTCTGGATACCCTACTTTACATTACTTAAAAAACGGTACCTTGTCTTATAACTGTATTAGCAGCCTAAGGAAGCTGGAATTTTCCACGGATATGCAAACATATCAAACACGTGAGCTTGTGAGTGCCTCGTGAACCTGGCGACCTGTCACTTCCCTCCGTCACTCCTATGTCTAAGGACGGTCTGGGGGCTTACTCGGTACTAGACCCTGCAAATAGTGACTTGTATTACTTGCTTACTGTACCTGCAGACTACTCATGAACCTGTTTATCCTAATACTTAGCCTGTCAGCCACAGTCCTCTCTTATTGACGCTCGGTACTACGTCTGGTGGAAGCTAACAGACAACCATATTAACAGACTCCTTAGTGGCATCTTCTGCCTCGGGGGGATGACTTACACTCCTTTCAACGATGATGATGATGATGCTTACCGACCTGAGCTGCGTGATCAATAGGAACGGACCCCCTCGTATGCCCCCACCCCTAGTTACCTAGACCGTGAATGGACGCTATTAGTAATCTGCCCTTTACCCGATCCCGAGGACATAGTTAGTGAATATTCACCTCCCTTGCATTTATATCTATCCGACCAGCAAAGATTTAATCCTGTAGTTAAATATGCAGATAGAAGTGTATAGGATAAACAATCTCCGGACCGTATCTACTACTAGATCGAGTGGAGGGTTAAATTAAACAATCGTGTTGTGGTTAAGGATATAAAACAAGACCTGACTCAACCACCTAGATCTTACTAGGAACAGATAAAAGAGGACGCTTATAATATTCTACGACGGAAGATAGCCTGTGGCCGACGGGTGAGACTAGATAATACTAATATAGTGTTATCGGTGAGCTCCTAACAGGGCATTAACAAACACTTTAAAGGCACTAGTGTTAATTAGGCGGCGGTAGAGACACAGCTACTCGCGTGGGCCTATCTATTCCGTCGTGGCAAGAAGATCCGGCTTCGGATATCGATTAACTACATAGAGGATATTGGGCCTCATCCTCCTAGAACCGACAAGAGAGGAAAGTCATCGGTCACTATACGGATGCTTACTAACCGAGACGCTTAGATTAACGCGGAGCAGATCTCCGGCCAACACTCGGTCTAGCGTGATATATATCGTATTATGCGTTGCCCTAGACCTCCATGTCGCTATGAAGGACAATACTGTTAGCAAGATCCAGAGGGAAAGAGGCACTATAGGTTAAAGATACACTATCTCAAGGCCCTTATCAAATACGTGGAGCAAGGTGGAGTTCTCGAGACCCACGATAACGTTCCTGACAGTGTTCGCGAGCAGCTCTATACCGAGGAGAACCAGCGATTGGACAAAAATAAGAAAGCCGCGGATAACTCTGCAATTGGTTCAATATGCCCTCCCATCAATATCAACAATTTCCTTCCGGCTGGCACATCTCAGTAGTCGACACCTCTTTTAGCAAATGAGGCTACGCCAGCCAAGTCCAGCTGTCCTGAACGAATCATGATCCACGGGCCGCTTGATGTCGCTATGGAGGAATATGCCGAATGGTAGCTATCACGGGCGAGTAACGAGATGTTTCGAGATAATATTAACAAAGCACGGGAATTGACTCTCGAGAATTATCTCGATCTCATGCAAGTACACGAGGATCAAGACCCGGGTTTCTTCGTCAAGCACGGCGTGAAAGTAGGTGCTGCACGACGGTTTGTCCATAACATTAGCCTCTGGGTGAAACGACGCAAAGAAGTCACTTTCCATAGCAGCCTCTCGGACTAGGTATAACACTGAATAGAGAAGAACCAACAGCAATATTCTACATTTATCCCTCCGCAAAATAATCCAGAATGTGTGTCGTACTGTATCTTCCATGAACTTCTACAATGTGGCCGGGCAAAAGTGAAGACCACCCGCTACTGACCGCCGTGTTCTGCCTCTGATTCTTCACAGATGGAAGCGTCGAAGGTCGTTCCGGCGCGCAGGCCTGACGATGGAACCTTCCAATGTTTGGTTTCTCTCCTTGCAGAATTGGTGGAATGTAGCCCTGCCTCCGAAAGCCCAATGAACCCTTTACTGCTTACTCATAGAAGCCTGTGTAGAGTATACCGACGCAATCTCAATCGAGATAACGATTTTGTTAGTAATCTCTCTTTCCCCTTTCGAGTTTAGCGCCCAAATCGGTTCCGCAAACATGCCAGGTTGTCCAATAGGAACGAGGTATGCTTCTGAGGATCACCAGTGCTCTCAGCTTTTTAACGGGTTCAATCACGTGGCACTTCTGTGCAATGTGCAAACACTGCAAATACAGTCAATCGGAACCCCCGCCCTGCCTCCTTGCTGAATATCACGACGTTCCAACCTACCGCAAAATGGAGCAAAGGTCGACGAGAGTGGAAACTCCCACCACGAATTCGTTGTGGTCGCTCCGATATCTTCAGACATCTGCAAGGCTGTGTTAGCAGAGACACACCAGATTATCGGTTGCTTCGCAAACCTTTCTGTCCAAGCTCTGCATTCTGCGCCTCCAACGTCTGTACCTATGATTACATGTCATGATTAAACCACTCATACCATGAGACTCAGGACAGTTCGTTTGTAAGAAAATCTAGCCGCTTTCCACCGTCCGAATTCCTCGCATTCTAAGAAAGTCGGCTACGCTCAGCTTCTTCGATTGGTTTTAGCGCCGACAAAAAGAGAAGCCACACTACTGGCATGCATTCTCGAATTTCGGCACGTCAGAGCTGTTTCGGTGGAGCTCTAAAATTCCTCGTTTAACGACGCTATTGCCTCAAATTTTAATGCGACGTGTCATCCATGGCTTCCAGCAATTCAGGGTCTAACAACCGTGATGGCCAATGCGAGACAAGCTCGACAAGTACCAAAGTTGGCCTTCCCTTGGCTGCTAATGCGCATCATCTACAATCGGCACAGCCGTCAGCGTCCAAGCCTGAAAGCAAGTTATTACCTGCTTCTTACGAATTTACCGAGACACCTATACTGGTCATGTTGATTTCGGACATGGTTATGGAGTTGATCCACATCAATAACAAGATACCACTCCAAAAAAATCAGCTTACTCGATTTCACTCACGATCTCCACCGGCTATTTCCGTGCACAGCTACCTCCAACGATTGACAACACATGCTAATCTTGCACCTGCAATCCTCCTTAGCATGGTGTACTACATGGACTTACTTGGTGAAATGTATCCCGCATTTACGGTCACAAGTTTGACAATACACCGGTTTTTGATTGTCAGTGCAACGGTCGCCAGCAAAGGTTTGAGTGATGCGTTCTGGACGAACAAGACATATGCTAGGATAGGAGGGATTAGCTCTCCAGAACTAGCCCTGCTAGAACTCGATTTTCTGTTTCGAGTAAAATGGCGGGTTGTTCCCAGGCCGGAGACGCTGGTGGATTATTATCACCATCTGGTTGAACGATGCGAAGGCTACGAAATCGAAAGTCACACTTTGCAGGGCTAAGGAGCCCCATTACCGTTGTGCAACTGATTTGGTTTCAAAACCGAGGGGCGACGGATCTTTATTTGCGTGACGTGGAACTGCATATTCGGAAATCAACCAATCTCTCAACTCACTTCCGAACATCCAAATTGCCTATTTTAACGTAGTACATAAATGGGTATCGCCATATTCACATTCTCAACCCAGTCATGAATGTCCTCCACGAAACTTCAAGCGATTCAGGGTTTGATCTCTTGCGGACAGTCTCTGCGTCTTGATCCACAACCTATACAGACATGGATAAACTGAGTAGTCGTATCCTGTATATTGCTTCAACACTTGGTTTACCCATTGGCCAAAAGTAGGAATCCGTACCAAGTCTAGTGGGTTGTGGTTAATAATCCAACTTTCGCAAAGAAAAGTCATGGTAAATGATATCAACCCACCAGCCAACCAACCAGCGTGGAGGAGCGGGAAGGATAATCATTTATTCCGTTCCAGCTTTATGCAATAATGCAACAAGGAGCTTACGCACAGACCTCTGCGGACTATAGTATTCCCGTCCTCCGCTCCGCCTCAGGCTGAGAAAGTCCTAGGTCTTTGGTGTTCTCACAACTCTCCAAGAATTACGATCATGGCGATGCACCGTCATCAGTCCTCTCTTGAGGGTATTTTGGATTTCTCAATACCCTTATCACTAACCCCACAGCAGCTTGAGTTGGCAAGGAACCTTGTGATCAGGCTTGTATGGCATTATGACCCCGAACAGACCGTTCGGAAGGGCTATAAGCCTGCTGCGCTTATACAGGCTACCCTCCAATACGTTGCGTCTCCAGATACTTTCTTGACTTTCTTCCTCTCTTACATCTATGAAGCCCTCTTCTCAAACGAACAATACGCTGTTGATTTCGATATTAATCACACCATATCCTACCTCGATGGGTTTGCCTCTTGGGATTCTGAAAGAATACAGAATCTCAACGAAGCTCTAGAAAAGTTCGCTGAATACATCGTTGACAACTTCCTTCTTCCCCGTATGTCGAATTCTCCTCCTCCCATCCACAATCTGCGATTATTCATTTGTGAAATCTAGTCAGAGCCTCGTCTGTCAAGACACCACAACCGACACCCACCTCATTATCATCCCTACAGAGCTCTACTCCGACTGGAACAAGGCAGCGTATATCTGTTCTACGACAGAGCTGTCTCGTGCGTGATCGCCACCGTTGTGTTATTTCTTCAAAATTCGATCGAGCATCGGCTAGGAAACGTTTCGCAGAAAATGGGGAATCTTGTGAAGACGATGACGGGAAGCTGCTGAAGGATCAGCCCAGTGACCAATTTCAATACTTAGAGGTTGCCCATATTCTGCCCCACTGTCTGACGACAGTAGCTTCAGGAGACACGGATTTGGTATGTCCGATATACGAAGTGCTATTCTGCCGTTCTAACGTCCTGCCTAGAGCGACTCGAAGAAAAATGTTCTTCGGATCTTGGACATGTTCGATCCTGGCATTGGCCATTTAATTGATGGTCCAAAAATTGACAGCCCCTCAAACGCCCTCACTTTAACGTTGGATTACCACCGGTTATTCGGCGAATTCCAGATATATTTCCAACGCACCGGCATACCACACCAGTATAGGATTGACTCGACAGAGCAGAGCCCTTTTCTGCGTGACCCTTTATTCCCCGTCACTCGCTCGTTGACCCTTAGCCCTCATCGCACGATAGATCCGCCATCCGCCCGGCTTCTCGATGTCCACCGTGCTATTGCGCATATCATGAAACTGAGCGGCGCAGGCGAATATATCGATAAGGTCCTTCGGGATATGGAGGAATTAGATGTCAGAGAAGATGGATCAACGCATTTGGGATATCTTGCGGGTCTACGACTTGACGGGTGGTTAACAAGCCTATCTGTGTGTTAATATCACAACACTGCATTGATATTATCGATGCGATGATCTTGATGTGCCCCAAAATTTATGTGTTAAACCTCTATTGATACCCTGAAAAATCTGAAATATTACGCGGTCTGCAATAAGGGCCCAACAAAAAATTCTGTTGGGCTAGCCAGGGAGAGTAAGTTCGAGCTTTGGCGTATTAGCTGCGCTACAACTCCTCCAATGTTAAACCTGAGTGCCGGAAGTGTCCCTCGGCACTCTTCCCTCTTGCGCCAACCACGTCAACACACCACTCAAGGAAGGTATCGAAGCCTTGATCGGGATTTTCCTCGTAAGACTGCCAATTTCTCCGGATGAAGGCTTTAAGCTCAGCAAAGAATTCCTCAATAGGATTTAAGTCTGGTGAATATAGAGGCAAATACACCAGCTTCACACCGGCTTCAGAACACAACTGTTCTATTCGCTCGGAGTGGTGAAATAATGCATTATCCATAACTAGCACAGACTTTGGTTCAGGCCACCTCCCACAATACTAGAGAAGTTACTCAATAAAATCCTCAAAGACGGACGCATCAGTTAAGCCTCGGAATACTCGAGACAAAACAATACCGTCTTAGGCATATACAGGAAGTATCTGATACTGTTAATCACGGTAGAACTTGGATACTTAAACTAGTGTAGTGCCTAGTGGGGACCAACCCGTTCGCCTAAAGCCTATCCTTTTATCGCATCCAGATTCATCCACATAGACAAGATAGTACGAACGGAATTCTGACATAAAGTGGAAGTATTCATCACGTAGGTCTAGGTTACGCTCTCTAGCTTTAACCTTAGCAGTCTTTTTGGACCATCCTTTATATACAAGCGCGCGGCTTATGCTAGATTTTGTTACATAAATATTAAATTCGTCCCACAGAAAAATCGCCATCTCGTCAAGATACAAGCCAGGCTTTTCGAATAGGTGATCACAAAGAGCCTCTAATATATCAGGAGTAATACTTCGTGGCCGACCACCTTTATTAGGTAGTGCTTTAACGCTACCAAACATCCGTATATTAGAAGAGATTCTTAGGATAGTACTCTTATTACAACCAGCCGCCTCTGCCATCTCCGATATCGATAGTTCTCCACTGCGGATCATATCATAGATAAACTCATGCTTAGAAGGAGCTAGGTTTGGAGCCATTGTTATAGTAGCCAACCAGGGCGATTGATTTTCAAGATCTTCTGTACCAAGGAAGAGGAAAGTTTGCATAGTGGGGTACGGAGGTGTGAGGTATAGTAATATTACAAGTGAATACAACCCCGCTATAGTATCAGGTACTTCATGTAAGAACTAGTACAATACCCGGAGGCAGGGGCTTTACGGAAAAACTCCAAATACGTACTAGCGTGAATTAGTAATCAGGACTAGAGAAACAATGAAAGAGTGGAAGTGGTTACACCAGTTTCGGGACGGACTGTACAGCTAATTACTACCTAGTATATATTTCGAATACATTAGGGTTTAAAGGTGTTGATAATAGGGACAACATTAGGGTATCTTGACCCCTAAATCATTTCGTATGTGTCAGTGGGACAGGTTTTGAGCGTTCCATGCATCAAAAAGTGGCCCCGTGCTCTCCGGTAGAAGACGATTTTCCAACATGGTAAATTGGCCGTTTTGCGCGGTCTACGACTCTTAAGCCACGACGGACCCGGGCAAGCAGGTACCGAAGTACACATATTAGGACTCTTAGGATTCGTTCATCTTTGTACCAATCTTGTCTGTCACCGTCGACGAGAGGCTATACAGTTCCTTCAATGTCATATAGACTTCGTCCCGTGTGACATGATTCTGGTAATCCGAATTAATAGCATCCAGGCGTTGTTGCAAGAGCACGTTTTGCTCTCTTAGCTTTCGGACTTCGTCAATAGCCTTATGTTTTTCCGAGGTGATTTGCCGAACCTTTGCGTTCAGCTACGTCCGTTCGGCGCCAATCTGCTGCTCGGCTTCCGATGCTTCCCGCTACTAGTCAGTGAGGCACGCCGCAAGCCGCTGATGACGTTCTTCGGCCGACTTAATCATCTTAGTGCAGTCTCATAGACGATCTCAAAGTCTACGTTCATATCATGCCCTAACGTCATTTTCAGAGACCGCGAGGCTGGAGTCTACGTACAAGCAGCAACAGTTAGGTATATATCTATTAGATATCTCACGTCTGTCTGCTGTTATTCTGCAAAGCTTACCGTCGGTCGCATCTGAGTGCCCCGAGACACATAACGGGGCGCGTAGTCAACTCTCTAAGGGCACGTATCGAGTCCTTTCAATGCTCGGTTATCCAGAAGAGCTTCGCTACTATAGGCCCTTTCCCAGTTGACCTGAATAGGGTAGTTTCAAAGCTTAAGACCTCATTCCGAGCGCCTACACCACTAAACATTTGATCTAGCCAAATTGACCTCAACACCAAAAGCCGCCATTCAAGCGGAGAAGCTCTTTACTCATATATCTGCTAAGGTGACAGTAAATCAGCCACTCATTTCCTACCATTTTGGGATCATTACACTGGACCTTCAAAACTCGGTGCATTCCACTAGTTGAGTCAGAAAAGTGTGGAAATAATAGTGATGATGTTTGCTCCCCGTGGATGTGTTTTAGGTCTTAGACAGTTAATGTAGGGATCGTAGTTAAGAGTGGTCTGTAGCGTCAGAAGGGATGAAAACGTAGTGCAGAATAAGTGCGAAGACTAAGCCAAGCCTGGGTGGAAAAACAAGTAAGGAGTTGCCAAAGCAGTAAGTATTCAGAAGCTTGGCAGAAGCTTGGCAGAAGTGAGCAAAAGTGAGCAAAAGTGAGCAAAAGTGAGCTAAATTCGTCAAAGCAAAGTCTGCACATAAGTTGAGGAAAGGTCATCCAAAAGGTGTGCAATAGGCGCACTTGTTTCCGAGATTTCAAGTAGCAGTAACTTGTAATCGTTAATCTAAAATGATGTACTGCCACCAATCGATTTTGAGGTCAATTTCTTGTGTCCTTCGCTTGGTTTTCGTTACAATTTATTAACTTTCAATTGATTTGAATCTTCGAAAATGGTGCACTTCAGAGTGATTAGTTCTGCCTTTCCTTTCAGGATTTCGAAGTTACAGGACATCTTTAGGATATTGTTGGTCGCTAGGGACGTGAAATTTGGCAGTTGCGAGATTTCTGGGGATGCGGAACGTAGAATATTGGGTGCGAATACAGATTCACTTATCAGAATATATTAACCCGTTATGATTGCGGGGTGGCGCATTTAGAGATGTTCAGTATTGAGAGAATGTAGGCATAACAGATAATTATTTTTGGAGGGGGGGCGGCGCGCAAACGAAGTCTGAAACAGGTGTGAAGATTAGGCAAAGTTAAAGGTAGTATTGCGTGAACAATGGTCAAAAGGTGCTCAAAAGGTGCTCAAAAGGACCCATCGGGTTCGAAATTCATTTCTCGTCTATCCCGAGTTTTAATACGGATTTGCTGCTTTAATCACATTTACTGTTCGGAGCAAGAATGTACAATTATTACTGATAAATTGCACCCAATCTATAGATAGATGAATTGGAAGTGAGCAAAAAAATGCTGCAAAACAGAACCATTAAAACAAGGGACAAGAAAAAGCGGGAAGGAACTATTCCTCAGTTGTTCAAAAGAGGAGCAAAAGGCGTGCCAAAGGGAGGAAGCGAATGGTAATCAAAAGTAAACATATTAACGTAGACCACACTCAAGCGGAACACCCTATTTGAATTTAGAGATAGTTTTTGGTTGTTGACTCATCAAACCCTGAAAGGTCGCATCTTGCAATGGTGCTTTTAGGTGGGGTGGCAAGGGTGGCCGGTAATTACTTTAGTTAATTAGCTACTCCGCCCACAGGCCATCACGTCACTTACCACTGTCGCATAGAAGGATGCATGGAAAGCGAGCGATATCTAGCTAGAGATATCTGATTGATTGGTGATACTTGTTAATTTTTAAATCGATTCAGCTCTTATTCATCGAGTTGCACGACGCCAACTTTGACTCCATCTCTGTGATCTTCTCGACAAGCACGTTGTTGCGTTGTTCTACATCTTTGATATAATCATCCATGTACTGAACAAGCTCTTCTAATTTAGCTTTTTCTTTTATACGAAGCTGCAGCATGGCTGTCACGTTGTGTTTCTCAAGTTGAAGCATGTTGAACTCGTACTCAAGAAGCAGGAGAACCTTTGCGAACTTGTTTTCGCTTTGATGTGCATCTGGTAAAGATCAGTCACCAAACACTTATAAATTCTCATTTGAATTCTTACTGTCATAAGGGATCGGGGACGGATCTGAGCCAGAAAATAATCGCGTGTTGCGTTGAGGTGGCATCTCGGTCTACAGAACTCTCCGCACAGACGACTGAACGTTTTCAATAAAGAATTTGAACTGAAAAGACCACTACTTTGTGCCATTCATAAGCCCTTTGTAGGAGATATTATTTGATTTCAGCACACCGCGCTGGACCTTCAGAGGGCTAAAATGGCTGGGCAATAGTAAGTACCGTCCGTCCTTGAATAGCCTACGTCACCAACGGTAGTCCCACCGCGATTCGTGACGTACCACAGGCTCTAAATCGGCATTTACCACTATTTTCAGTCATTTGATATCAATTTATGTATAATATGCACCCTTAGAGCCCAGAAAGAATTTATCCCATCGAAATACACATGTCGCACCGATTAATTATCAAAGATACGTTCGCTCGAGCATACGGTAACATCGACCTTTCTGACGTGGATAAATATGCTCGATTTACCAATGCTGTGAAATGTCCTACGAATTGATCTGCTAGGTAATTTTTTAACCATTCAATTGGTTCCCTCGGTACCGCGTACATGTACACATATCTTTTGGTCCCACGAAATAATCCATCCTTTCACCGCTGCAAATAAATCAAGTCCGATTGCGCGCCTACTTTGCTATCCCATTTCATAATGTCCTCATTAAACACTCATAGTACTACCAGGTGTAAACCTACGCCAAACCAATTACCCCAACTTTAAAATAAATATTACGGGCTCCAGATTGCAAATCTTTTTGCCTTACCCCGAACAGACGTTCATGGATAGTTCCATGGTCCGCGAACAAGTCCCTCTCTGTTGTAGCGCTTGGCCTCAGCTCTTATTAAGCCCCCTACCATGACCAACGTATCGGGCCCACCGGAATGTTCCCACTGCCATTCAATGTTCCCTTCGTACGGGAGAAGCCCGGAGGGTACAGCAGCGGTCTTCTTGAAAGTCACAAGCTCAGTAGCGTTGGCTAGCTAGGAATACAATGGTTTTGGTCAATGTGCTATCCAGTCTCCGATTCGCACTGGTATGTCTTATACTACGGCGGCCTCGCTAGTGGAAAAACAGCAAGTTGATACAAACCTACAGTATGAGTGGTATTTCTCGAGAGCCTCCTTGTCCAAGCTGGCTTCCCCATTTTCTAGGCAACAGGTGCCGGCTTCGACCGACACCTTAGCCCCAATTTGATCGTGAGGCATACTACGTTTGCTTTAGGATGAGAAACACGAATCATAGAAAGTTTGTCTGCAGAGTATTTAGATTGTTCGTGGATACTACTAAATATGTATTTCGAGTTCATTGCGGTTTAAAAGTATTAACATGAAAATTAACAAGAGGCTGCTTAGTCCCTAATATTAACCTATACTACTAGGCATTGTTCTATATATATCAAGGTTAGGGAGGTTTTAAGAGTTCGATACATTAAACAATAGCCCTATACTCTCCGGTAAAAGGGGATTCTCCGCTATAGTAAATTAGCTAGTCTACGCAGTCCACGAGTCTTGAGCTATATCGGGCCCGGGTAAGTAGGTACCGAAGTATACGTATTAAGACTCTTAGGACTCGTTTATCTTTAAAGTAATCTTATCTATTACCGTCGACGAGAGGCTATATAGTTCCTTTAGGGTTATATAGAGTTCGTCCCGCGTAATATAATTCTAGTAATCCGAACTAACGGTATCTAGGCGTTATTATAAGAGCATATTTTGTTCTCTTAATTTTCGCACTTCCTTATTAGTCTTCTGTTTTTCTATAGTAATTTACCGAATCTTAGCGTTTAGCTACGTTCGTTCGGCGTTAAACCGCTACTCGGCCTTAGAAGCTTCCCGCTGCTGCTTAATAAGGCGCGCTATAAGTTACTAACGTCGTTCTTCGGCCGACTTAATTATTTTAGTACAGTTTTTATAAATAGTCTTAAAGTCTACGTTCGTCTCGTTTATTAATACTATTTTCGGAGGTATCGTAGCTAGAGCCTACGTATAAGTAACAAAATAAGTTATTTCTACCTCACATCTACCTATTATTATACAGCGCTTACCGTCAGTCGTATCTTAGTACCTTTAGATATATAATAGGGTATATGGTCGACTCTAGTGTGCAAAGGTCGAAGCGCTCGCGTGGAGGTCTTACCAGCCGCCGGCGACCTTCGAACAACCCGAGTTAGAGCTAACACTGCGGGGACCCTAGGCATAGCGGATGAAAATGCAAACGGTAAGTGAAAGAGAAAATCTTCCCGAGTAACGAGTAAGAGCATAACAGAGCGCTGCCGTTATAAGTGATGATTGGGAGAGGATAAACTAGGGTTTTAATCATATTGGCTTAAAACTGATGCTCAAACCTATAACTTCGTTTAATAGCGCAACCGGTATTTCATTATCCGTGTGGGTCAAGTTCCTCATTTGAATGAAGATCGCGTCCTACTTCAGGTCGTTCCAAGAAAAGCTGTCCTGTCAGGCCCTAATCGCTGATTTAAACGGGGTGATTATTTCAGAAAGAATGGTCCAACAGTTTATTTCTGCTTAAAAATCATCAGATTCTTTTATATTCTTAGGCTCGCAAATTGCTAATCCCACATCTTTGGGGAGCAAATCTTCCTCCCCAAGATGGGAAGCTTTTTGCCTCGCCGGAATCAACGCGAGATGATGCTGAAAATTTATTGTACAACCCAAGGTAGACACAATAAATAGGCCTTTGAATTGGCCAGTCATCAATTATGGTGAGTTTACTGCTTCGACTCACTAAGAGGATTTCAAACATAGGTTAAGCACCTTTTGAACACTCTTTAAACACTTTAGGAACAATCTTTGTTTGCTCTTATTTTTGCCTACTTCATTGAACGGTTTTTTTTGCGCATATTATTTCTCACTTTCAATTCGAATATTCCTAGTCTCCTAGATCGGAGCAAATTAATCAAGTCTCATTGTGGCTCCTGCTACAAGCCAAAAGCATGGTTCAAAAACTACATGTCCATTTTAACGAAGGTATCAAGGTGGAGGAGAAGGGATAAAAGATCTATCTAGTGAGATGGTGCCTTTTAAGGAGTCTCATAAGAAACGCCGCCTGTTGTCTTCAGCGATGCTAATCCTTGTACATGAGAAGTAAACCTGTTTAGGCTTAGTGGGCCGAAATCCGGCAGAATTCCTGGATCATGTGCTATGGTCTTGAGGTAAATCAGGAAAGTTAACGTATTTCCTGGCCGATCGGGCCACCTGGCCGATCGGGCCACCCAACCCCATTAGAAAATATTAAAATCAAATATCTCTACCAAAACGCATTGAATTTCCTAATACTAAAGATTAATACATCGATTGATTTTATGGCCAATCTGCCCACACCCACTGCACCTAGGCGGCGCCCTAGGTCGTGGTTGAACTGCCTGATTAGGCAATTCGCCCTGCTCATGCGATCCTACCCCATCACCTTCCACTGGCTGATTTAGCTGCTCAACTAGCTGTAGGCCTTCTTCAATAGATAGGCCCTCTTCGCAGGGTATCTGCCTAGTTGATCGCTGGCGTTTCTTGACGATCCTCGTATTCGCCATGCGTAGATTGGAGACCTCCTGCGCTAGTAATGCAGTATTATGAAGCGCTTCGCTGTGGCCCTTGATAATCCGATTTAATATAGCTTCCACTGGGCTAGGAGGGCTATTTGACCGCTGATTTAGTAGATCCTTAAGCATTGAAGATTGCTTATTGAGCTGAACGATGGTTCTAGGCGTTTTTGGTGTTAACCGGCTAGAACTAGTGCTCGGCCGGCTACCTGGTGGTGTTGGCGTTCGTAGAGAGATATTCAGCTTTGAAAGGACCCTTTCTGCATCGATTGGCACTAGACCAGCAGCTGCGAAGCTGTTTTAAATAGTTGATGGCTTTTGGAAGGCCTCTAGCCGCGCGTATTGGTAGTCCATTAAGAAATCGATTTTATCGATATGGTTATATCCTTGACGGACAAGATCGCTTACGAAGCGACCGTATGCCCTTTTAACCACTGCAAAACAGCCAACATCTAGTGGCTGTAATAGATGCGACGCATGCGGAGGCATACAAAGAGGTATAATGTCGTTTTCTGCGCAGATTCGGTCGAATTTGAGGTGTAAGATGGCTACCATGACCATCAAGGATTAGCAGCCGAAATCGGCCGCGTACACGCGAATTCGTTGATGGGATGAAGAGCTTTTGGAGCCAACGTAGGCCAATCTCATCGGTAGTCCAGCCATTCGCAGAGACCTCGATTCGCCAATCTTTTGGTAGGTTATCAAACCAACCAGCGATGGCAACCTTAGCTTTGAAAATCACGCATGGCGGAAGCGAATAGCCATCCGCGCTAATTGCTTCAATCGTTGTAACCCATTCGCGATTTCCTGATTGTAAAAGACGTGGCCGACCGCAGATTTCTGCCCGCGTAACAACCTTCTGCGTAGATACAAGGCCCATTGCAAATCCTGTCTCATCAAAGTTGTATATATCCTCCGGTTGGATCCCGTTCTCATCAATTATGCGTTGTACGGTCGCGAACCAGGCTCGTAGGGCTTTCGGGTCTTCGTTTGATGCGCGCTGGTAGTCGTATTTCCTCGAGTATCGCGAGCGAAGCTCTTCACGCCGTTTAATAAAGGCTGTTGGCCAGTTCTTGCTAACAGTAGGCGGAGGGTGGCTACCGCGTGCAGCCAGTAGGATATCAGCCATTTCTTGTATAGTAGCTTGCCTAGGCGCTGCTCCACGTGAATCCATAGAGATAAACCATTGGCAAAGCGAATCCTCTTCTAATTGGGTCAGTTTATGACCAGATGGGCGCCTATCAACGCGTGAAGCCTGGCCGCTGGCGCGATGTTGGAGTGTAGTGCGAGGTATATCGTATAGCTTAGCTGCCGCGCGAATAGAACTGACACAGCCTTCTTGTAAATCAGATAGGGCTAATAGGATCTTGCCCTCTTGGCTGGCTAATTTCTGCCGAGATCTAGGTCGAATTGGTGGCATGGTAGGTGGTTGAAGTTGGTAGGTGGCTAGAAATACGCGATTTTAGATGGGGTGGCCCGATCGGCCGGGTGGCCCGATCGGCCAGGAAATACGTTAACTCAGCTGGTGTGAAGGAGAATATGACTAATTTTGGCCGAGGTGCCGAAGCTCATCAGGTGCCGGAATATGTTCCCCGCTAACTGCTTATGCTGAGACTTATGCATTTATGTGCTAATTATACACGGTTCAACTTAGTTGAACCCCCAGTTGAACCCCTACCTTACTAAACTGCACCATGCCTCCATACAGCTCGGCAAAACGAATGTTATTAATTCCTTAACGATTCGTTATCTTCATTCTTTGATTGGGATACGGAAGATGTCGTTGAAATAGTAATTAATTACATATTAATAAAGAATGTTAACACTTATTCAATGTCGAAGTTTGAAAGGTACTAACAGACAAATGGGAGATATATCTTGTACGGTAACATCCCACCCACACTTCGCTCAATACCACCTCTTTTTCGGCCAAGATTCGGGAGAGAATCCAGGAGCTGGGAACGATAACATATGCCGCTAATGGAGTAATATTAAATATGTCTCTGACAAACTTCCCATTTTTTCATTGCCATACGAAGCTAGCTTGTCCTGCAGGACAGAGAGAGAGCGAAGTGATTGATACCTACCAAGGGTCACTGAGCGGCATCGAAGACTGCCGAAACCTTCACACAACTTAAACTCAATGTTAAAAACTCACTTTGGTCCTCTCCCTGATGTGGCTTTTCATACGATGAGCTACGTACTGTATAGTGTGTCCAGATGGCAAGCTGTCATCCCCGACCTGGGTCCAACCCGGGCCGAATTCGACTTAATCGCAGCTAATCACGACCCCGCTCTAGGCTATGCATATGGCATGTAGACACGACACATATACTGTTGAAAGGCTAACCACATGAAGGACCTGATCCGGTAATAAACCTGACTGAAAGACCACTGCATATTCAGTAGCTCTGACGGGAGGAGCCTGTCACTACGATATCAAGGCAGCTGATATCACGGCTACTTCGCTCCCTAACGCGCCTATTTCTTAAGAACGAGAATCAAGGAGTGTAATGTTATGCCCAGGTACGAAGAGACAGAAGTCAACCAATGTAGTAGTATTAAACTAAGCAACTAAGCACAACACGAGAGACGATCTACTGTAAGTACATGATAGATGCCTGCGGCACCAGGCATCAACATCAGATCGGAAATACTGTTCAGTTGAGAATTGGTTGCACCAATACAATCTCAACAAGTCTAAATTGCTATACTGCCCCTTGCTGGTAATTCACATGTGCATAACAATGACGAACCCTGGCGGACCTATAGCATCTCCTTCCACAGGAGATCTACCAGTACTGCTGCTCCGACACATCCAGGGGAGCCGTCACATTTTTACTCCCATGAAGTTCGAGAGTTTAATTCATCAGAATCAACACACTTATCCATCCCTACACTACCCCTTTCGATTCCATTGCTCTCATTGCCTGGTACGTCCTTGCTAATCATGACCTGTTAAAGTAACCAACCCGTCGTGGGGCGGTTGAATAAACCTTGTTCCAGTTCACTCAAAGTCTAGTCCATATAACGACTATTAACTAGATCTCGAAGAATATCTTCTGGCATGCTGCTAAGCAATTGCGTTAAGCCTCTACTGGAGGTCGCGTCTCCGATAATGAATTTGCCCGGTGAAGTAGCCACGATCACTTGATCGCCGTCATTCACAATTGTATTGCTAATATAAAGTTCCCCTCTAAAGCTGTTTCGTATATCATCTTCGATATAGGACACCCCTTTCAATATAGACGATTCTCGATTGTCTAATGATTTAATATGGTGCCTCGTATATTCACAAATTAGAAGGTATTAATTCGTTGCTTATCGTTTATTTTGAAGGTCGATACTTATGCCTAAGGTAATAGAGTAGTTAAGCCTAGATCGCTCAATTCTCTTATTAGTTCGCTATAGATATAGCTTAAGGTTATATGCTGTTCCCTCGATTATCTTATAAAAGGCTTCCTTAGGGACTGTAGAGGTATGCCTTATGGAAAAAAGATGTTAGCGAAGGTTGAGGGCGACAGGGAATTAAGACTAACTGTGTAATAGTTTCTTGCGCGACTAAGATCGTTGACTTATACTCTTCTAGGGTGTCTATAAACCTATAGATATTACTCCCTATAACTTCTATCTTTGTCCAATCTTGACGGCTAATCATCTTTGACTTTTGACTAAAAGCTTCTATCGATTGTTTGAACGTGTAGTATAGTTAGCTATATCGGTCAATCAGACCCTAAAGTAGCACAAACACGGAGGCCTAAGTATTAGGCACTTGCGCTAATAAGTCCAAAACCCTGACAAGATCTTTAAGTTTATCTTGAAGATTGCCTAGAATTCTGTCACGCTGTTTCAATCGTCTAACGGTTGTGAGGAGCGATGTTGTCTATTGAATGGCAGCAGAAGTATCGGCTATGTTGGTGTTCAATGTGAGTCCTTATCCGCAGCAAGAAGTAAATCCAAAGGTAAATTCTACTAGCTAATATGTGTAGAGGAACAGAGCTCAAATATACCCCGCTCAGCCCGACAATACTCCACTTGGTGTATTTTATTGGCCGAAGTTATCACTGGGGCTGCATCTTGTTTGGGATACAACCCGCAATGTCAGACCGCGCTCTCGTTTTGACTCTTGCATAATGAACTTCGTCTCCACTGATCCAGCGAACCAATAACTCTTTATTTTTAGCATTGTGGTACGATTTTTGGTTTGAGTTTGGATTCAACCAGTGAGGTCGTCCTCGTCCCTCTAAGCGCTCTCCCAGACCGCCTAGGATGGTAAAAACAACGCTAAGATACATACAGTTCAAGAATATTGGCAGATTGCGTACAATACACGCCTCCTTTCTCATTCACCCGATGTCTGTCGAATGGCTATTTTTAGTGCAGATCTTAACAAGTTAGCATGGTGTAAAGAGCTTAGACCGGCGTTTATAGAGCGCATATGGAAGCTGCACGTAGTCGGATTTGGTTTAGAACACGTCTCTAAGACTACTTCAAATACGTATGCTGCTGGCAAACATCGAATGGAAGGGGTGATTGATGTTCGCCCTAGTATTCGTGTCCTCCATAATTACATTGTGGCCCATCGCTTCCGCGTATGGGGGGTGGATCCAAAATTCCCGTCACATTTAGTGTTCAATTAAATATTTGAACCTCTCAATACAGTAGTTTTCGAATTCAGTTTGACCCCACACTCTTTAGACTTGATTCCCAGAAAATACATCCTGAATAAGCGAGTTCTGATTGGATGTTCTTTTAAGCCCTTCGAGGTAGACCGCTTTCTTCAATCATTCATGTAATTTATAATACCTGTTGAGTACCACGGGTGGTATATTTTACATAAATTCAGCAGACCCTTCCTTGCCTTTGGAAACAATCTGCAGCTCCCTGTATAACGTTCTTTTGATTACCGTTATTAGACTAGGCGACATGGATCCAAGAATCTTATCTGGAGTGCTTTATAGTGCCATGGTCGAGCAAAAAACTCTGCACTGGGACTTAACGCATCGCTTGATGAGCCTTGACTGGTATTCGCCGGATACCTGACCCTGTAGGATATGGCAGCACATAGCAAGCAGAAGCTGTGTCGTCGAATATTAACCCACGCATTATGTGGAGGTGATTGGAGCACAAGGCATGGCCGCTTTTCGAATTGACGAAAATTCCCAAGTTCTCGATATCGGATCCGCCGGTTTTGGAGCCGAATAACATGCAAGACACGTAAGATCCTCATCCGGATATAATTCATTCAGGAGCTTGTTCAAAATGTCTATAATATCATCCACAGCTCGGAGCTACACTTCATTCGACTCCACCAGCCCCTTACCAGAATCCGTAACGATCCTCAGAAGCTTCTCAACCGACTTATACAAGGGCGTGGCAATTCTGCTAAGCGGTTCCCGCAACGTCTCATGCCAATTTTCTTTGCCCAAATGTCCGCCAAGTTGCTTTTTGCATCATTCAAAGCACGGCCGAAGTGAGAACATTTGCGCTGCCTTTGGAATATAGCACCGCACATTATTTTCCAATGATAGCTTTCGCCAAGTTTCGCTTTGTTGATAACAACTCTGTTGGGCGAGAAGAGCACCCGATGAATGGTATGTGGTGCTCCTTAGAAAGGGCAATCTCCGCTGGCGTTTTGCCCATACTCACCTAAACAGTTCATGTTGGCACCTAGGCTTTGGAAAAGCTGGAGTGCATCGATATGATTGTCGACGGCAGCAATATGAGAGACAGTCCGCCCATCACTCCCGGTGGCATCAATATCCGCGGAAGCATCCTGAACAAGGAATTTAATTATCTCGCTCTTGTTGGCCCAACTCGCAGAACTTTCGGCCAAAATGAATTCAATTTGCAATTGCCCATTCGGTAAATATGTGCCTTTGAGATGTGGCGAATGCATGATGAGCTGGCGGACGATATCAAGATCGGAATAGCGTAATGCAAGTTCGTAGAGATATTCCAAATTAAACCTAGCGAGCTCGAGTAAAAATCGAACTGCGTTCGCGCTACTGCCCTTCACTGCGGCTTCTAATAAATAGCCAAAATGCAAAGTATAAAATTCAACTTTGAAGGCGCTTTGTAACTCTCGCAAAATTTCCACCTGATCAGACCGAACGGCTGCATTGGCTGCCGCGTGGACTTGAATATTCTTGCCAGCCTTTAGCAAAAGCTGCGTTAAGTCGACGAACAGCTCAATATTGCCACTTGTGGCCGTTGCCAGTAGACACCTTTCCAAAGTTTCTGGGGAACATGTTGACCAAGAAACAGGAAAGTGCAGGTTAAAGCGTGCCTGAAGTAAAGCCATCGCCTGAGGCGGCATAGGGTCAGAATCGCCATATCTGAGTAAAAAAGCTTTAGAATCCTCACGGCGATTCTGTATGTTGAGAGCCGCAATAATTGCTTCAATGCCCCTGCAATGGCTATGAGGATTGTTGTGAAGGTAACATAAAACTTCATGGGAGTTCGTTAAGTGTTCCGGAGAGTTCAAATAAGATTCAAGGAAATCGTTGACTACGTCGTTTTTGGTGTTGTCGCTGTCCCCGCAGTAATCTTCATGCTGAATGGCAAATTGTCTCCAACAACCGCTACTGACTGGGACAGAAGGCGCTGGCCCAGACCCGTATATACCTCGGTAGAGAGGTATTATAAGCCGTCTGAGTCCTCTGCAGGTCATTTCCACATTGTGGGATAAATCGCGGGATGGGATGTAGGCAAGGATCATTTGAATAATTTCAGTCGGCAAAGAAAGAAGATCAACTGCTTGTCTCTTATTCATCTTGAGGGGGTCGTCGCGGTGTTCTGTTAATGGGTGCGTCCGATGCAAGTGGGGAATAATCGAGGTTTCCACTTGGTAGCGTTGATGTGAACAAAGAGAAAAGGGAGGGGTGACTGGACGTATTAAAAGCGGAACTGCTGATTTCACGATATTACCAGCTTCCAATGATGAGTTTTCTGTAAGCGCCCGGGTTTGTACAATACCCTACCGTAATAAGGTTTATGGCTTGGTGAGTTCTCGAACTGCTACCCTGAATCTGTCTCAGTAGGCGCAGGCGGCACTCATGCACCAACAGCACCAAGTCAATGGCCCATTCAGTCAATCTTTCAGCATGAAGACTGGTGAATGGAGAATCCAACAGATCGCCAGATCTTCCATGTGGTTCTACATGATTCGACACTTCGTTACAGAGTTATTACGTTAACCCCTCGTTTGTCGTAAGGTCATTACCACCACCGTTCCGCCAAACTAACAGAGCGGTGACCCTAAACAGGATTAGCGGATCTCGGATTTATTTTCCGGGAGGGTGAAGTCCAAAGAGTGAACGGTCAAACTTCATTCGAAAACTACTGTATGCCTAAACGCTCCAAATTTGACGAAGATCGCCTAAACGAGGCTTATGAAGCTGTTCTACACCAAAAAACTGAATATCTCTCGAACCGCGCGTGAATTAGGCGTGTTTCGTACTACCCCTGCCGACCGCGTCAAGAAAAGCTCGATCGCCCTTCCCCTGCACCGAATCCACGGATATGGAAAGCACGGATAGGGCCTACTGGGGTGTATTAGCTAGTTATCTGGTAGACTTTCAAGATTATGAGGTGTAAGCGAAGGTTTTGCAGCCGGGTATAATATTATGTAATTAAGGTGACGTGAGACAAAGGATGCCTGGGCTTTTGTGCAATCACTGTACCCGCAAAGGCTGGTGTGATAATGAGGCTTGTTGAATTTCCATCTTAAGAAGTGAAGCCAACATCCAACCAATTCGCGCCGGGGCAACCTTGCGGCACAGTCTCATGACAGGCTGGACAAATGGGCGGCAGTAGTTCCCACCCCACTGACGAGCTACCGCTCCCAGCTAGGGGTCAGTGCGCCATATTCTTGACCAGGAAAAGCCACAGAATATCACATACGAAAAGTATTTAAAGGTTAGTCCAACTAAATCCCTCCACTTTACGAGTAAGTACATTCATTTTTTTCTGACCTCCTTGATCTTTTTCCCATGCCTCGCAATGGAGGGCCCGGTACATTGTTTGGCATCATATAAGCAAGCTCCAATCTGCACAACACCATTAAAAGCATAGAAAATCCACCATTTCGTGCTCGAAGTCCGAGGAATGAGATTAAGTTTTCAAAAGAAACTCCCAACTCCTCCGAGAGTTAGCTTGCAAGGTTACAAAAATTGACAGATCACAGCTCGATTTTTAGGCGAATGTGGAAACGTGTGCCAAGACTTTCAGCCATCGCTCCAGCTTCTATGGTATCAAAGGAAAGTCTGGGTTTGATTGGGACAATTTACGCTTCACCCATGGCACCGTCAACGATTTGAGGCAGCTTTTGGACGGATACAAGTCGACTTTCGAAGCTGCAGTTGCCATTGCCAGAATGTGAGTCGTAATCTCACGAGCGAAGCCTTGTAGCTCTACTAGTGATTTTTCTTTTGATAGCCTAGTTCAGAGGCTTGTGGAACCGCCGCAAACAGTGAATACTACACCAAGTGTATACAGGCAGTAATTGTTGACCTTGAGGATCTGGCAAAGAATATCAACCGGAAACCCTTACTGGTTACCAGCAACGGAGCTTTACACGTCGCAACGAGTCTCGATTTTCAAATTCGACACGAGGCCATGAGCATCAGGTACTGCATCGGCTATTGCTGGTGCTTATTGGACCCCCTTGAATGTGGTGGTATTGGGTTGATTCAGCCAAGCTCTTCCTCCAAGAAGGTTTCCAAACCCACTAACATCGAAGAGCCTAATACTATCATAGACTCGTCTAACAATGATGCGGTTCAGTTCTTCATTTCTGCAAGCGGAGAGCCTGTTCATGGAATTAACGGGGAAGGGGGCGATGGTTCAGTGGATAACAATTGCAGGTAGCGGGGTATCTCAGTGATAAGTCACTCAAGAGGATATCGCGCGATTGAGCAACACGTTCTAATATCTAGAAGGGTTACTTGGAGTAATCAAAGTTGTGACTTTGGTTGATATCTGTCTCTTTGTACCTGAGCGTAACAAACAATATGAAGAAACGAGGCCTCTTAGCCCTGACAAGCGGAGACGAATATCTTAGATATTGTACTTTATATGATAGATGTGATCAGGCCCTAAGAAGCCATCCATCTGTCAAAAAGTGTCACTCGAAGACTATTTGTAAAAGGTCTCGGGCCAATATAGTCCTCAGTTGTGTTTTCAGATAGTTCCCGCTCTTTAATGCTTCTTCTATTTGTTCCTGGCATTCGGTACATGTAGACTGATGTAGATATGCATAGTTTGGATTGTGTGTAAATGCGAACAACAGCTCGTATTACGGCCACTAAATGTCTCAGCTCCAAGGGCTCGAAGAATGGGATCAGGATTCACAACATGCCACGCCCCAGGGAGTCTCCGTTACTTTTTATTCTCACTGTAGCTTTTCCACCCAAAAGTTGGCTGCAGTAGGAAGCCGCCTGCTTCGCCGTGTGATTAAGTCTCTGAGGATTGAGTTTCACAGTGGGTTTTCCCATTCGATACTGGACTGCTTTTAGAAGG
This sequence comes from Penicillium goetzii, assembly GCA_037043885.1. Taxonomy (NCBI): domain Eukaryota; kingdom Fungi; phylum Ascomycota; class Eurotiomycetes; order Eurotiales; family Aspergillaceae; genus Penicillium; species Penicillium goetzii. The sequence goes on from JAWLST010000040.1 coordinate 150,057, forward strand.
AACCCAAGTAGCATGGTATCACTTCTCACCTAGCCATGAATCTGACACAAGTGTACATTCTTTCCATAAAATTTTCACATATAGCTGTGCATATATCGCCTGCCAGGGGCTATGGCCCAATTATGGGGCGAACAATTGATTACCGATATAATATTCGTTCGGTTACCAAGAAGACTTTCTGTCGACGGGCTTCCTTTAGCGAGAACAACCTCCGGCGGGTCTTTGGGGATACATGCATAACTTGGCTTGCCTTGGTATCCCTACCTCAAGTGGCTTGTTGATGGTAGCAGTTTTTGCAAAATTTTCGCTCAAACTCGGCGAGATAGCAGGATGGGATATTCTTAGCAATGGCTGTCGAATGCTGTAGCGCAACAATAAATCCTGTACCCCAAGCAAAATGGGACCATAGATTGAATTAATGATTTCTTAATAATATTTCCCTCATTCAATTGATCTACAACTAGAAATTCCGGAAAATTTTATTTAACCATTTGCAATAAGTTGCGGTCTTCACCCTGGCTGGATTCAAAGGTTGGTGGCCCGTTCCAATCGACGGCGATGCAAATTTAAACTCGGCTTTTTTCCATAAGTTCTGCAGTGTTCCGAGCTTCGGCCTGTTGTATCCCAGATCTGAGAAAGAACTTGAAGGTAGCCCATATGAATGGCTCCAGTCATGAACCGTGTAAAGCAGGAACAACTACGAAAGCGTCGGAACAATCTCTTGCGACGCCATAATGATTTCTGGCGTCTGTATGCCATTCGGAGCTGGTTAATAATGGAAATGCCAAATGGGAGAATCTATACATACCATTCTCATCCCGGAACTCCTGCCCCAACTAAACAAGAAATTGTAAGAACTACGCAAGACACCTGGAATGAGCTGATTTTGACGGGTACAGGAGAATCGTTCGCAGCCTGCAGTCCATAGAACACCTGCGGACTACACACCTACTATTTCGTCAAATTTTGTGATTCCGAAGCCCCCAATATTTAATTTTCCAGAACGAAGAAGCGATATATGGAGCCTCATTAACTGTACATGTGATGACTCCGGAAAGTAGCAGCTATTCACTTATTGAAAGACAGATAGTGGATGGGATTTCAGGGAGGGGAAATGGTCCATTACGTCTTCATCTTTCACTTTTACTACTTCCTCGAAGGATAAAGCCAAAGATATCTCAGAATTTGACCCTGCATGAGTTTGCTTGTATGATATGTAAAGTATCCTTCAATACTCCTTCTAACGAAGCTAGCAAATGATTCTCTCCAGGTGTTGAAGTTTCTTTAGGCACAGTATACTTTAGATTCCCACACGTCAAAGGGTGTGGAAGATACGAACAACTACACACGAAAGTATATCATTTGCGCATTGCATTATTCTTGGAACGCCCGCATCCCCTCGGAGACAGCTTGGTACCAATTCTTGGTCAGTAACTGGCAAACCAGAAACTCAAAATTGGGTTCCCATGAGTACAAAATCTGAATTAGTTAGGTTGTAGAATTCATTAGTCTTGGTATCACCTGCTAGATCCTGTATAAACAGTTAATTGGTCAGTGTGTGTGCTCAAGTCAATTGATTCACGTACATGTCAATTTTCAGTCTACTTGAAAAAAAAATAGGATCCAACACGCCGCCCTCGACGGTCATGACACAGCACGAAATGTGTTCTCCAAGCAAGGGTTGTATCAGTCGCTACAGTGTTCCCGGAAGGGACCAAAAAGGTCATGACGTCAATACCGTCACATGAAACAAACTCTTTGTGAAGTTATTGCCGACGCTTTCTGGAGGCATATCTTCGACCTTATCAAGACCCATAGATAGTTCGTACTTTGGATTCTTTTGGGTATCCTGGGTCCTTGGTTATTGCGAGATTAGTCACCACCCGAATGGTGAATCGGCCCAACGAATCTGACATTTTTGAGGGGCTAGTTCAAAAGATAAACTCTAGCCGTCGCTGTCGACATTGTTTGAAGGATTTTAATGTGAGGATAAAAGGCACAGAGTATTTATATGAGGAGTTCCGCTGTGCCTCCTGCAATACACGAAATTGAAGCGTCTTATTTTATTTTACAAAGGTTCTGGACCCCTACCACTCCAAGGTGGAGAAAGGAGTAGACGGAGAACCAACCATACGTTGCAATTTCCATGACCGCCCCTACTAATTCCTACCACCTACTAGATACGCGTGTAGCATGAGAATACGCTGAAATGTGTGTAACGCGATAGTCATGACTCATAAGGTTCCGTGGAGGCCCTTATCCTACTCGCTCTCTCATACATTCCTAAACTTGGCCAGTTGAACGGCCACTGATTGATGAAGTCGGTGTTGTGATTCAGAGGAAGTGAATTAATTAATTGTTCTTTCTGACGAGACACAGAACGTTATATAGACAAGATGAAGGACAAATTGATTGGAAATCAATTTGTTTCTTCGTATAGACAGAACAGGAATTGTTTCCGATGTTGCGGCACCTAATGCGCTCTTGCCTTGTATCACAACAGTCGGAAATGCCGCTGGTTCGATTCCAGACCACTGCTCTACGCAGTACATCTTGCAGACGTTGTCTATTTTAAGCGTACAGAATGCCGTTCCCCACGACGTTAGCTAGATAATTGGTCTCTCGGTACTTTGAATAGATTCGAACTACCTTTCATGTGAGACGATCTAGGCCCTGGAGCTCCACTTCACCGACCCGCACGTCTGGAGAGATGATTGAAAGAGGCATGTGGAAAAGAAAGTTAAAAAAAGGTAGCGCTACGTATACCGCGTTTGTTTTATTACTACTGAAGTCGTACCTCTCTCATGACTGGGCTAGGACTCGGATGACCGTAATAGGATAGATACAGTACAGAGAGAAGTTTCATATGATGTAGCCCCTCTTGTCTGCCATTTGCTCTCGGGTCGGGCCTCACAGGACTAATTTCCTCTCAAGAGGTGCAACAGGAGTCATCAGTGCCTGAGAATGACGTCAATATATGTCTCAGATTGTTTCCCTTACTGCATAGGAATGCCTTAGGATTCAATTGTTCAAAGATCCTTTTTCATTATGTAATTCAAAACCTCGAGAACCACCAACATTGAAACAACGTGGCAAGGACCTTATTTACAGGGACTCACGACATTGCGTTGGCCAGTACACACTGAGATCCTCTCATAATGAAAAAGTGGATGGAATTCATAACTCCCCCTCTTAAAAAACACCTCGCCCGGTGACCACGTTCATAATTACTGTACGAGCCAAGGTATATAATTCTGTGCATATGCACCTGAAGTTAGGTCTCCAGGTAGCCCGATTTCATGCCTCGAATGGACGGTCCTTTGATTTTGTCAGAACGCTATTGGCTTGCACCCGCTCGAGTCAATGATCTTGCAAAGCCAGGTCACCAAAGATCTCTTACAGGCTAAATAATTGATCTTAGCTAAGGGGTTAGCAGTGGGTCCAAGAAACAGTCTCAGTGTGTACTTGCCAAAGCAATTTCGAAATACCCTGTAGCCTTCGCTACAGAAGAGCGCTCACCAGATTGCAAATACTTCTCTTCAATCTCCGCCCAAGTGTCTCTAGGTTCAGGCCCTCGGTATTTTCGATAATATTGGGCCTAAAATAGAATAGCAAATGTCTCCAAGGAATTGAAGCGAAAAAGAGTACAATATCGGTTGGAAACTTGGAAGGGGGCCAGGGAGAGGCGCAAATTGTGAGTGAATAAGCACAACGTATTCCTATTGGGGGACTAGTTAACTACTGCGTAGGTTAGTCAAATAATCCTACATAACTAACTAACGACTTAGCTAGTTAATGAAGTGTTCATCGCTGACGAAGATGAGGTGTAGGTATGCCTCGAGGGTTTTGAGCTAAGTGGTTACCTCAGTTAGCTTGGCCGAACCCCAGAAAGGCGGTGAACACAAAACCCGTACCCCGCCCGCCTTTTCATCTACCTGACCCCTCACAAATGCCTCTCTCTTAGTGTTATCCTGATTCATTCATGTTTGCTTCTACCGTCAAAGTCCCAATCTAGCCCGTTCACACTCAGGTCGCCACAATTCAAGCCGTTGAAGTGATTAGAGCCAAACCCCTATATTAAATTTAGAATAGATAGACATAAGAAATAATTTTCCAAAGCGATTGAATTTGCTAGGATGATCGCTTTAGTTAACCAGCGGAACGGAAGGATGATGCCCAATTACTGTATCTAATTTTGCTCAATCGTTGGTGCCTTAGATTCATCCAAATCTCACCGAATCTTTGAGCGCTTTTCACGCAAAACTTACTATTTTTGATTTTGCCTCTTCAATTTAATTGTTGCCCCTGCTTTATTGACCGTTTCACATGATTGGCTCAACTGGAATCATCTTCGTACCTATTCCAACCACGTTGTGCCCTCTATTTTGCTGTGGTTATACACCCTTTAGCCGTCTGTCCAAATACGCCCCTCCACTAACCTCAGCACCTTAAATCAACCTAAAACCGTTATTATTCACGTTCTATATTTCACGCTCTGTATTTCCTGGGGTCTTGTAACTTTCTAATTTAATACCTATAGTGAGCGAGCTTGTCCTAAAGGGGGACTCGCAATCTCGAATCCTAAAAATATGATCAAAGTTCATCACTGTCTGTAAGTTGCATAATTCTTGTACATCCCTATTTAAGTCAAAAAAAGACGAATTCCTATGGTATATTTGAGAACAATAACTGCCAGTAATCACGAATCGCGCAATTTCCTTACCATTCGAAGTTTGGGAAAAAAGAGTGCCGAAGTGCCTAACTGGTTTTGCTTAAATTGTGCGCATAATTTCTGTTGACTACCTTGCTCTTTGATTACTCTTCGCCTATTATAGTTTCTTTTGATCACTCTTTACCTGTTACAATTCTGAAAAGAAGCCTGAGGCAGGGTTACTACAAGGATAAGGAAACGCGAATGTAGTTTGTGGTCTTAATCAAATTCCTCCTTCCCGCATAAATATCTGTGTTTCATTATGGCTCATGGTTATCACTAAACATGCGAATTACATTTTACTACACTTCTATCATTATTACGGGGGCACTCAGTGGATTTTCCCCCAAGCGTCAGAAATAAATTACAAGTTCATGTTGGTCTACAAGATTCTGAGGATGATGATAACCTAACACAAATATATTATGTCAAATTGATCATTTCAATCAACTGCTGAGAATCTTGGAAGCAATTGTTCTTAATTGCCAACCTTTCACTACGCTTCCAACGACCCGATTGATTCCGATCCACACAGCCAAATATACCACTCATCAAATTGCTCATTAACCTTTGTCAACATTTCTGTCGTTAGACTGACTTCCTGCTCTTTCCTTGCAATATTAGTTCAACCTCGAGGAGGTGTGCTTAACCTGTTGGGACTGACTAATGGTGAGCTCTAGAAGGTGTTATGCCGATTAGAGCAAAAATTCCAAGATGTCTAGATTGCGGAAAGACACTACTCTCGCTGTTTTGGTTGTCCCACTTGCACAGGTTTCCCAAGGCTTTATGGGGTAACGCCGCCCGTAGAGAGCAAGTATGCAAGATCCCATTTGCCAGCAAGTGAGCCGTAATAATTTGCAGCACAATATCGAAGAGCACGCCCAATTTAACCTCACCCAACAATATTGGATCAAAATGATCATGAACTTTTATCATCGCGCGATATTCATTCACAATTGGATTTCTGGCCTTCTAGCCGGCAGCTTGCTCCTCAACCCTGATCCTCCTACCTTTAGTCTGTGCCAAAATGTTCCCTCCAAGTTTTCATTATGCTCGTGTAATCTCTCCTAATGGATTACGCTTCTTCTCAATTATGAATTAATCCAGACTTTTGTAACCACCGAGGAAGCATTAAAAACACGTGATGGGCAGTGTCCCAGTAACGAATCCGTCAATCTATACTCTTAAATACCACGAGCCGCACTGCTTGGTTTTGAAGCCACAATTTGTACCAGTTTGCTCTTACTAGACTAAACTTCACAACCTTTGGGGGTTTGCAGATACAGAATGGGATCCATGACCTTGGTAGCAGCCGAACTGGGTGGGATAGCAGCCTTATTATATGTACGCGGAATATTACCCCAACTTGTCTTTACCAGTATCGAGCTAACCGTTGCCAAGCTCTTTGCTTTAGCTATTTACAGGCTGTATTTCCACCCTTTGTCCGATTATCCCGGCCCGCGACTCGCAGCAATTTCTCGCTGGTACAGTGCATTCTACGCCTGGCGAGGTATCCTGCATTTGCGAAATAAGACGTGGCATGACAAATATGGTGAGTCCAAATTCCAGGCCAGGCCACGGCCAACTGATGAACGTTAGGCTCTGTTTTTCGCTCGGGTCCCAATGAGTTATCGTTCAACTCCTCTTCCAGTCTGCAAGTTATCTATCGTAACTCCTCTGTGATTAGCAAGCCAGGGATCTGGGAAGCGCTCAGTGCTAGCCGCCGTACCCCCAATATTCTCAGTGCTGTTGATGACGCAGTACACAGCTTCAAGCGACGAACGATTTCGAAGATGTTTTCTGGTTACAGTTTAAAGCAAATCGAAGGTCGAATCTCCGGGAGACTGAATCACTTTGTCGACCTTCTAGTAAAGCCAGGGCCTAAACATGATATTCAGGACCTGTGTGACTGGCTTTCTTTTGATATCATCAGTGATCTCCTATACAGCGAGAGTTGTGATATGCTGCAGCGCCCCGAATTTCGCTGGATTCCATGCGCATATAAAATCATGTCTCAGCGCAGCATGGTCGTACGTTCACTGTCTAGTTTCTTCCCGGGCCCATTTATTGACATTCGAAACAGTGTCTTGTTCAACCGAAATTCTTCCAGTACTACATTGATCGGTTGTTTCTCCTGCGAGATTATCGCAATATCATGGCAGCTGGCACATGGGCCCGTGAAAGAACCAAAGAACGCTTAAAGAGGAAAGATCACGAAAAGGACTTTTTTTCGTTGTTCATAGAGGGCAAAAGCAACGATGGGTCCCTTCAGTATAGCGAGAAAGATATGTGGGTCGAAAGCATCCTTCTGCTAGCGGCAGGTATGTCTCGAGCAATTGAGGATCAACTTCCAGTTTAAACGATGGTCAACCACCTAACCAAAATCCTTGCCAGGTGCTGATACGACGTCTACCACATTGTGTGCTCTTTTTTTCCATCTCCTGCACAATCAAAAGGTTCTGCTGAAAGTCATCGGGGAGATCCGCACGAGTTTTACCGAGGAGGACGACATCACCGGAAGTCAGTTAAATCATTGCGTATACCTCGATGCATGCATCAAGGAGACCATGCGGCTCGTCCCAGCAGTACCAAACCTGTCTCCACGCCTTGTCAACTCCGGAGGGCTGACAATCCGTGGTCGGTACATTCCTCCTGGCACAATCGTCGGAACATCTCTCTACACGCTCATGCGCAACCCGAATTACTTTGATCGTGCGGACGAGTTTCTGCCCGAGCGATGGCTATCGCGTGAGTGCCAATCGCAACTTCTGAAGTTGGAGGGCTTTGAGCCTTTCGGAACTGGGCTACGGTCCTGCGTTGGAATGAAGCTGGCAGAATTAGAATTGAAAATGACCATCGCCCGGACGCTCTTTAAGTGCGACTTGAGGCTGTGCCCAGAAACAGCTCGATACGATGCACCGGCGGGGTTTTCATTTAAGGGGTGGGCAGTTGCGAGTGGCGAGAAAAATCAAATTGGAAACAGTTATGTTGCGAATATTGCAGAGGTTCTAGGATAATCAAAACTTTCCGAAAATGATTTGGCTGGGAGAATAGATGGAGTGAAATGTTCTGCTTCCCCGTAGGTGACAAAACCCGACTGCCAGACTTGGACTTGGTGACTGAGTACGGCGGTGTATAGACACCATTCGCCAATGCATAATTAATAAGCAGATTTACCCGGCAGAATTTTGATTACAACCAAGTCCAACCTCACTCTCGCATCATGCACGGCCACGAAGAACTTTCTCCACCACCGAAGCCTGCTGATTTGCTGCAGCCATGAAATCGATCAGAAGCACCTATCAGATTAACGTTTCCAACAATTTATCTAGCTTCTGAGGGCTTCGTTGTTAGGCAGGATCAAGAGATCGTCCGGTAGCCTTCTTGGGGGGGTAGAAAGGGGTGAAATAATCCTCGGCGGAAGTTGGGAGGAAGGCCTAGTATTAAGGAAAGAGACGAATCACATGACAGGTATGCTGCCTGAGCGATAAGGCATTAATTGGGCGGCCTTAAAGGCGGTCAAAATACGCATGATTCCTGACCAATCAGATACCAGGATTGCAGATTCCATTATGCATTGGCGAATGGCGTCTATACACCGCCGTAGACTGAGTTTCGGAGCGAACCTTCTTCCGCCACCAATATCGTGCCATTTCTGCGCTATGGCGATCTGCTCTATGCGCTTTCTGGCTAAACGACGTTCGTGATAAGTGATATAAAGGCACTAATTATCTCCAATTCACCACAATGAACAAGTGGAAAGGAAGAAGGACGTCAATATATTTGTTGGAAATCTGTAATACAGCAAAGTTTGCTAGGTCCACATTAGTCACACCTCAGCCATCTTATGCTGCCCCATTATATGAGACACTTTTACCCAGATCTGAAGCCTGGCAGTGGGAAGGGAAAAATGGGGTTCTGTCGTGCTCAGAGCTGGTTGTTTCTCGAACTCGTCACATGATGAAAACATCATTTACTGTGGAGTCTATATGGACTCCACCATTACCAATCCCACCTTATGCTCAGGACTGTTGAGATAGGGGCTTTGCCTTCTCAACAGGGCACCATGTTTCTGTAACCACCAAGGTACTGGTATAAGTGCAATCATCACCAACGCACATGTGGTCATGACCCATTCGAAGCCGATGTGATCGATGAGTGGAATCGTAAAAAGCGGAAATACGCAGGAGAGAGAGTATCGCATGAACACATCGATGGCGAAAGAAGAAGCTCCCAATCCAGCGCCGTAAACTATATTCTTGTAGATCGGGTAGACCAGCTGTTAAATCGCGCATGTCAGCAGATTTGACTCATCCATGCAATCGATACAGGGAGAATAGTCACCTGTGATAGGGCAAATCCAAGTCCGTAGGGAACCCCAGCGAGAATGGGCCAGATCCAGTGAATGGTAGGACGAACTGTCCATGCCAACCTGTCTCCCGGGTTAAAATTTTAGTCTGGGTAGCTTGGGAAGTCCACTTACCAGAGTAGACTAGCTGGAAGAAGAAGGGCCGCCAGAAAAGCCCCATTAAGGCTATCTTCCGGAGTGGCATTATTGAGTGCACGTTTACGTCGATCCAGGAATGAAAGCACAGGTGCTGCCAGCAAAGATCCCACGAAAAGCGGCAAGAATGCCAATCCCACTTGGTAAGACGAAAATTGATAAGTTCTCTGCAACACAATCGGGTACCCCGCGTAGAGTATAAAAAGAACGACTTGACTCATTGTCACGACAAATGCAGTAGGGAAGATTATGTGCTCCACCGTAAGCATACGAATGGGGCGCGCAAATGCTGCGACAAAAACCTTGCGCCAATCGTCGCGCGGAAGGTTCAACGTCTTCCGTTTGATCTCGGGCTCAAACGTCTCCGGCACAAACATCATTGGAACCAGGCAAGTCCCCACGAGAATGGCTGTCAGCCAGAAGGTACTTCGCCAGCCATGGGAAGCCACGATGGCCTCGCCGACCACAGGACCAAGCTCTGGGGCAACAGCTCCACCTAGTCCATAGAGTACAAAGAGGGGAACTGCGAATTTGTCCTCGGGCATTTTCCACAGGTCATTGAGAACTCCTGCAAAGACAGTCACTGATGGAGAGCCCACAAGACCTGAAATCGCGCGGCACACGGCAATCGTGGCAAAGTTTTTTGCAGAACCTGCCACGACCGTGAAGATTAGGTGTAGTAACAGCGAGATCTTATAGATCCACTCCCTTCCAAATTCCTCTGATAAAGCAGAGGTGCACATAGGGCCAAATATGAAGCCCATGGCGTAGAATGTGACCGGTGATATGGCCAGCGTTCGTCCGACATTAAACTCGACCATGATTCCAGGGATGCTCGCAATATAGATTGAAGTGGCCAGAGTGCTAGCTCAGATTAAGGTTAGATCCGTGCTCACTTAGTCTCTTGTATTTTGTACTCACATTACCAGGAAAGACACAATAGCACCCACCGATACCAACATCTTTCTTTGGAAACTCCAGCGACGAGCGCTATGGTACGGGTCTGCAGTAGGGCTCTGTTGCGTAACCACTCCATTCCGAATATGCAGTCCTTTATCCTGGTCGACACGTTGGGATGGATGCAGCTCGAGAGGGGTGGGTGGCCGCGCTTGCAGGTGGCAGAATTCTTTTTCTTCAGTCATTTCGCGAGAGGACGTTCCAAGTTCTGCAGTGAAGAATCTTGAGATATTGACAAAAAGTATCGAGAATCAGTGTCTTCAGGCGCGCTTTTACATTTGGCAAATGCCAGTGAATCTTATATTTTGTGGTACCGACTGTACTTATAACGAGCTATCAACTATTCGAAGCTACCAATGTCGGTGACCCACATGTGACTGCAGCTCTGTAGACCGACGTCTGGTTTGTTCGTGGGTCAATGCTGGCCAAACGTGGTCACTCTAGTCAAGCGAGATAAGTGAAGGTTTTGCTGCAGACTAAATCCCCACTGCCGTGTGATTGACGTGAATTAGCCAAGTCGATCAAAATTGGACAGTAAATAAGCAATTATTGAAATTCCCCAGTGGAGGAGAGAAGTTCAATCACAGTGCCATTGTTCAATTCGTCAAACTCAGCATCACATAAATGATAGCCACGCTGTTCAAGAATAATCAACGACAATTTGTAGTTCGGTGCAAACAGTAGCACTTGGTTGCGCAATTAATTCCAATTGGATGGTTTCTAATGCTTATTTAAGCGTGATATTCATAGATTCACTAGATTCAATTCATAGTGTGCAAAACGGTAGTACGAAAATGTGACCGAAAGTTGACCTGGTTATAAAGCTGGAGTGATCACTTTTTAGTAGATCCAATAAACCGAAGTCTTCACCGCATCTTTGGAAAGATCCGGTAATGTCAGTGAAGTTGCCCATCTAATAGTTTCTACCATGTCTACATGAAAATCAAGTGCTCGGATCGATCAAACGGTGACATCCATGTTGTTATCCTATTGGCATGTATAATCTTCGCACATTCACAGTGTACAGACAGCCAGTAAATAGAGGCTGATTACTTCCTTACGATGGCTTAACCTAAGCTCTAGTCGATGCCTTCGTAGCAATTCTTGGGGACTGGTTAGACAGATTAATTGGGTGTATTCGCAACGGAGTGGCCAAAACAGAATAGGGAAAATGTTTCAACAACCTGATACGGCCATGTGATAATGTAAAATAATTGGTCCTTTTGACATTATGAAAGATAGCTCTAGGTGGTCTGTGTTAATGTGTTGTGTAGCGCTGAGAAGCCAAACCACTTGAATTGGCATACGCAACCTAAGAAATACTCTAAAACGTAGCTTACTTCTGCCGCGCCAATTCAGCAAATGAAACGGAGAGTACCATAAAAGATACTGTATTATTGTACACTTAAACACAGACCAAGCAGTTGATCAAATTAATTACCAGCTGTATATTCATATCGAAACACCCTGTCAGACTGAGTGGGTAATAAACTACCGCTGGCCCCTTCGGGGACGAGATCATTGGGCTTGTGTTTAGATTTCAGTTCAACAATCAATTTGTCGACTTAGTTCACTCAGTAGGTACTGGCATGTACGGAAATCCTATGACCCGTTAGAGCCATCAAAACCCATGAGGTAATAATAAGAAGGATCATATAATCACCAGAGGTGGGGCACGCTCTTTTTTTTCAAATATCCGGGTCTTTTCAAGATGCTCTATTCCACCTAGGTTTATTCTGCCCTCCATTAACTAGCCGACAATACTGTAATAGACAATTAACAAATAATTACTATTACATTCAGTTTTATGGCTAGTACTGTAGTATATTACATCGCATTTCTCAGGAAATATCACGTCTTGCGAGGAGTAGATGTAGATATTAGTTAACAGTACTGTACCGTACTGAGTCCTCTAAGCATCGTCACTTGGAAAGCTGTCTACTTGTAGTTCCCACCCAGATTGCTTCCTTTGATACGGCATCTAGTTACTACTTCGTTGACGACTACGTAGTGTAACGTCATAGTCAATGTAAAACATGATGATACAGAATAGTCTTTAGTCACATTCCTGTGGATTAGTCCAGACAGAAGTTACTGTAGACTGGACAAATCGTAGACTCCAACGAGGTGATTGTCAAAGAATATCCACTTTTACGGGCCCCAGGCCGAAAAGTTTCCGTACCAGTCACTTAGAGCGTGAGCAGAAGGATGGCATTGGTTATAGAAGCTCACAAAAATGAGGTCATGACGACAAGGAGCAGCGTATAGTGCAGTATGATTGAAAAGAATGGGATCACTTAATATGCACCCACTCTCTCTCACTTTACGGATCAACCGTGGATTGTTTTATTTGAAGAGTGAGTTGTTCCAAAAGATGAGAGCAGTTTGATGGATTCTTCGCATAGTGTGTAGATTATCAAAGATTGATGGAGCGCAATTGACGTTGGTAATGGCAAACTGTACATGAAGTATTGCTCAATGGTTAGAGATCAAGTGGTTGAGGCTGTGATTACGACGCACATTGTCGGCTGAACAGAATTCTTATAAGAACCAAATTAGTCTTCGCCCAAGCTCGTTCAAATACGCATTTCTAAAGCTTTGAGACGCCGTTAATATCCATACCTTGCCAGTTCTCTCACCATCCAATGATAAATCGATCAGAACCCACTACTATGGACACCTCGGTATAACACAATCCGGGTCTCCTCCCGCTACTCAAGCTAAAGATGACATAGGAAATTCTCCGCACTATCGCAACTCTAAACACGCGCACTGTCAGAGCTGAACGTATCATAGCAAGATATGAGCAAGAGCTGTCGGCTGCGCGTCGGTCGCTAGCACAGACCAATCATGAGTTGGAGGAGATTGCAAAACTTGCGGAGATCCTTTACGAGACCAATCGAAAACTCGGCGCCGTTACAGACTATCTCCTGGAACAGCAAATAACCAAACTGGGGGATCAAGAGCCCAAATCGTTCGACGCGGTGTTCAATATGGTGGTGAAGCAAGTTGAAGACAAGTCAAAATCCGATAGTGGAGATGTGGATTCCGGCACCAACGGCGCCTCCGACTACGCATGATTGGATATTACAAGCATGTGACCAAATTACTCAACTAGCCATTTACCAATCCAACAATTAAACCTCGATCAAATTGATTGATAAAACAAAAGTATCAATGGAGAGGTTTTGTTGAAGAATCATGGAGTTAAATATGTCGACAACAAACTGTAGCCAAATATTACATAAAGATAAAAAGATAATATCGGTCTCTTGACTTGTCCGACGAGCACTCATTTTCAACAACTTGTAACATTGCAAACACTCTCCCGGTTCTGGGCTATTTGCCTGTTAATCATTGAAATGGGGGCGGAGAAAACACCAATTACCATTAGTCGAAGAGTGCTGTAGACTCTGTACCCATTGATCTTTCAACCTGGTGGAAAGACGACGGAACTGAAGGTGGCAGAGCCAAAACTTGAACATAGTGTCTAAGTAGTTTTATTATTACTTTAGAACAAGAGTGGGGTGGTCCCAAGGTACTGTGCTTGGAAGTAAAATATACCTGTCAGCCTATCAGCCACACGCAGACGGTCACTTTAAGTGCTCCACACGAAAGCAGTAGAAAGAGCCTTAGTTGCCCTACGTCGTGGATCAAGCAAAAACTCCAACAATCGTGTAGATAGGCACATACGGAGGAAATATGGGTACATCCTGTTAACAGGAGATTGGCCCAGATGAGTGAGTTCCACATTTTCCACCATGTTTGTATGTAATATGTCCATTCAGGGTCCAGTAGTAACTCAAATACTCCGTTGCATCGCTGTGGAACAGCTCCACCCACTTCTTTTCATATTTATTTTCAGAGTTTGTTATTCATTATATCAATCGATCCTTCTGTCTGATGATTCCATACATTTCATTCAAAAACTTTTTGGATACTAGTAGTTCAGACCATTTCGGATGGCATTAACAGAGACATTATCCATTTTAATGACAGATGCACTACCATCTCGCTGATTAGATCAAGCGAGAAGGCTATCACGAAGACAATAAGAGATCCTTCGGAGTTCCAATAGCCCTCCTTGAAACCTATGGAAGGAAGTGAGCCATCCCGTGTCATAACGGCACGGGTGATCAAGGTCTTGCCTCGCCTGATATAGTACGAAGCTTCGTCAAGTTCAAGAGCAGAGCATAAGCATGATGACGCCAATCAATTTTCTTAGTGGATATAAAAACACCTCTTGAATGAAGATAAGATCCTTTGCAACAAATTGCCGCCTGTCATCACGGTACGCGCGTGATTGTGGCCTCCCTGCAGTTTAGAGACATCTGCTGTACCTCTAGTCTAGTCCACTCCCGACGGTCGGGCGATTGATACCTTAAGCAGGGCGTCTAGCTATCGTACAGCGGTCAGCACTCGATAGGTTTCTAGGGTGGCTTGCGCATGTGCTCAATGGGACAAAATGGAGGGACGCTGGCGCCACTAGAAAAAAACGAAAATTCCTCAGGGAGCTCCATGTTCATTTCTTCCATAAATAGACCTTACTTGAATAGTATCCTGGACCTTTTGCCCGACTACTACAGTTTGATTCGCAATAAACCTCAATAAACCTCAAGTGAAGGTCGAAGTACGAGACACCTTGGTTCCAAGATTTCACGAATATTTTTGAATACGCTAGATCTGTAGGAATTGCTATGGCTAAGTATTCGTGATTCGCTCAAAGACATTGACTATTCCTCGGACCCGTGCACAGCATCGCAGGATATCGAAATTATCTTAAACAAAAAGAAGTATTTTGCTTTAGCCTCATATCCTTTTGTCCACAATTGCTGAATTAACACAGAACCAACTCTATGGTTTTAGGCCAAAATCCGCAGGACAATAGTTTCCTGGTATGGTCAGAATTAATATGTTGTTTCATGGAATTGGTCACCAAAAAGCAATATATTTCCAAATAAGAATGAACTGGGCCATCACCACAAGATGGCAGACATAAAAGTCTCAGACCTGGTTTGCGTGGCCAATTCACAAGAAGCAAACACTATCGGAGCACAATCTCCACGGCATCTCAACTAGAAAGTTTAAGATCTCCTCCATTCAGAATTTCTGGCATGATCCATAAAGTCTTAATGCTGCACGGTATAGTCTTTAACCAGCTTTTACGATTGACGCACAGTGCTAATAAATGGCATTAGGGCACGGTCAATGTGCAGATATATTCAAACCGAAAACTCGATATCTGCGGGAGATTTTCAACAATCTGTCAGACGAGATGAAATTTGAATTTGAATACCTTTCCGGTGTATTTCCAGCCTATCCCGACGACGATGACGAGGAGTTTCAGGATCTCAGGGTGTGGGGGTACGGTGAGCCAAACCACGACTATATCAGAGGCCTCCATGGATCCCTATATCATATACTGGATACCCTTGATCGACATGGTCCATTCAGTGGCATCGTTGGATTTTCCTCAGGTGCGGCCATGGCTGCCATCATCACGTCGCTACTTGAGAAAAGAAAAAATGTTTGTGGTATTAAATGGAAGGTAGTCAAGAAACTTCTTATTCTTATTCTACTGAATGATCACTTCATAGCTGACAGGTCTTACTTAGACGCAACACCCACCGTTGAAATTTTCAATATGCCTCAGTGGCTTTAAGCTTGGGAACAGGTGCTATGAAGCCTTTTACTACCCAAGACTTGAAACACCCGTGTTCCACGCCATTGGTCATTTGGACGCGACTGTCGTACCTGCTCAGACCATGAGTCTAGTACGGAAATGTTTATATCCATGGATCTACGAATTTTTTGGTGGTCACTACGTTCCGCAGTGTAAAGAATTCATGGAATTGAGGGATTCTCTCGCCAACTACCTCGGAGAAGCATTGGGCCTATCTGCATACGGGCAAGATACCTGGGTGAACATTTGACAGCGTTGTCGGAGTCATGTAAAATTACATACTCGGCGTCTCAATTCCTTTCGTTTCAAACAATTATCATTTGTTCTACGACACCGATATTGAATTTTGCTGGTTCCTGAGATATTACCAAGCTATAAATAGAGCAACCAAATTATTGCAAGAGGAAGCTCGAAGGTAAAGCAATGAAAGTACCGGAAATAGGTCAGGCTATATTAGAAACGTCCTATATACTTATAGAAATAGGATAGATTTACTAGAGTATTAGCGCAATGGGACCTAAAGAGAAAACAACAAAAGACACAGTAAAACAGAGTGTTAATTCTATGTCTCTAGAACTGCCGGGGCTCGAGGGGGGTTTTCGGATGCCCTCAGGAATACCTGTGACGTGACGATTACATGTTCGAGGTTGCGGAAGACGACGTAAAGCACACGTACTCTTAAAACTGAATACCATATGTTCGCAAACCTCAAGAAGTATCTTTCAAGTCAATACGGTGTCTATCACCATTTCCCTGACGCGGTTACTTTCAAACAGACAAGCGGGTAAGTCCGGGCAGTTTGTGAACTTCTGGGGCGATATTGTTAGCACAGGGTATGGGTTCCGAAAAGGGGCTGTATTTAGCCAGTAAATGCTGTGACCTTTTTCAGAGGTGCGGCACAATGTACATCTGAATGTCGGGAGCGATAGATATTCTTAGTATGCTTGAGGTGTATGACGGTATGTTCCCCTCGATCCTTCTGATCTATGAACATGGGCTCTCTTGCCTGCCTATTAAATTATTAAAAGCTGCAGCATTCAAACGAGGGGCAAATGTGCAGATAGCATCTCAATTAATTGATCTTACCAACACTCTGTGACTGCCCTTGCGTGGACGTTTAGGCATCATCTCTATAGATACCATCACATTTATTTTCGTGAGATGGAGTTACATATGTTTGAGCGTTGCAAAGTCAGAGGATAGAATTGACCTTGCAGTATTCAAGATAAATAGCTCTCCTAACCCGGGGCCATTCCCCATATCTACTTCAACTCGTAAAAATGGCGCAACTGGCTCGCAAAAGAAGACGGCAAAATGATAGTTCTATCAACACACTTAGTCTTGTGAATCGTACCTCTCATACCAGACATGTGTCACCAGAGTGCGAGGCTTTCGGGGAGCGAAAGAGCGCCAATAAAATCCAAGTCAATTGTTTGCATGCCCCACGCCGCATCACCCTTCGACTAAAGCATCAGCAGCGATTGAGACCAGCAGATGAAGAAGCATGGCCGGTCATCACCAGGACCCAAGGCCCTCAGCATGATGGGTCCAAACAGAGGATTGCAAGGCAAGGAAGAAATCGTGAAGAATGGCTTCGATGCTTGCGCCCTAGACAAGTCCTTCGAGGGATCGAGAGGCAGCGCTAAGATCAGAACGAGCTAGAGAAAGGAATCGAATATCTGCAGGGGCGTATTGTTGCCAACTTTCACTGATGACGAGTACTATCTTCAAGCATTGTTTCATTATTGGCTTTTAAAATAAGTTTAACAGTGCAAAGATACAGAATGGGCCACTCGTGAATTTATGGCAATCAGTCCCGATCAGTTCCTTGACTGAAAACATTACAAGTTAATTTTCCCTAAACCCGGGATCAAGTCTTGTATAATACCAGTCTCAACAGCACTCGATATTTTCCCCCTACATTAAAGATAATTGCAAGTCAGACCATTCCAGTCAGCAACGAAGCAAGCAATAACAATAGTAGAGCCGTGGCAGTACTGTCTAATGTGACTTGTGAACTGTATATTTGATCCCGGGCTTCATGGGGGGCCTTTCCCTAGCTCTCATAGCTATGCTCATTTATGCCGAGTTAGTTAATCGCAATGCAGTATTCATAGCTACACCATGAGACCATGAGTCACTATAGAAACATTTTACCGGCCCCTTCCCAATATTAAATATGTTCTCCGCCACCCAAACGACAGCGTGACTTACCCATAGTAAAAACACATTTCTTGGCATGCAATCATAATCGCCGCTGTAATATCTGTATCAATTCAAACTATAGTGGTCTAAGTGAGACAGATAGGCCGTTGTAATTGGACGGATTGATACCCACCCCCAGAAACATAAATCTTAAATCATGAGGTCTGATTGGCCAAATCCCAGGTGAGATATTTGATCCTATGGACAATAGATTGTCTATATTGGAACGCAGCAGGTCTAACCCCTCAACCCCGTAGAAGCTGTCACATTTTCAACTGTATGGGCCTTCCAGCAAGGCAGAAAAATATCTCTGGAATACCATTTACTGTAATATTTATCATAACCATTCCTATATCTCAATTCCTTCAGCAAAATTTGTGGCGGGTGGGATTCATAGGTAGTCCCGTGTGATGATCCGCCGAATGTTGAACTGAGCCTCGCATAGTGAGGATTTTTGGCCACCAGAATTAACCAATCCCGATGGATTTAACCCGCAATGGTAATAAACAAATTAATGTCTTTGATTGAGCATTTTCAGGTGGGCTTCTGTTTCTGCCTGGGTGTCAAAAAACAAGTATGTCGGACCCGCAAAATGCTGGAACCGAGCAAAAATCGTTTTCTGGAATAATGATCTTCGCAGTTCGAATACTTGAAGTCATACGATTACTTGACCAGGGATGGCATTAATTCAAATTCATAAGCAGACTTGTGTTATAAATGAAGATTTCCCTTCCCGGCTGAGCTACCAGCAGTACCGTCTTCTACTTTGTTAGCAATGGCTAGCCCAGGTCAGGAACACGAATCAGAGGTCGGCGAAGTCAAAACGGAGACACCATATGCACCGCTAGATAACGAGGATTGCTCTCCCCTTCTTACTGCAAGCCAGAGTGTGGATCAATGTCTTGTCAGTTTGTTTTTTATTTTGGGAGAGTGAGATTTGCACTGACATGTTGGTGATAGTCCCCGAACTTGCCATGCTTTGATGGCCAAAGCCAAGTAATATCAGACCCATTTCAACCTCTCATTGAGGAGTTAGAATGGTTGAACGAGGGCAATTTCCAACGAGTACAGCACGCAACAGAGATCGTTGGACTATTCTCTGACTTATGGGGTCGGTATACCGAAAAGAAGACCCACATCGCAGGACTTGCGAAAGAAAATGAGGTGCTTCGTGCTTCAAACATCCAACTATGCCAAGAATTACAGGCCCTGGAGCGTCGGCATGCCAGCCAGGAAGCATTGATATTATATTATGGGCATGCTTTTGAGAATGTCCGTAGAGGTATCGTTAACATACTCGGAAACTGGGAGGGCTATTCTCCTGCAGGAAATTGTTAGCAAAGTTATTGACAGAGCAGTCAAGAGGACAGAGATTATGGAGTCGATCTTATGTTAAGTATTTCCTAGTAGAATAACACCAAATTAGGTCGCCGGTTTCCACTGAGGTGTAACATGATATAGATCACAGATAAGCCATAGCGTTTATATTGACTGTGGCCAAAAATGAGCCCAGCTTCAAAGCCAGACGATTTAAATCACATGGAGTCGCCAGTATCATTGTGCGGCTTACAGATTTATTGCAACGATGCTTGACAACTATGTTTCATATATATCAAGGCTAACGCCTGAAGGTATAGTAGAATTTTGCGGGATTGATTTACTTTTGGAATTATCCATTAACATACATCTCATGTAAGTAAACGTCAGACAGACGAAATTTTAATCGCAGAATAAGGTGATTATCTTCTTCAACCATCTATGCATACAGTAGAGCTGTATATTCCCATGGTAAAATAAAATTACTAAATATGCCATAATCTTAGAAATAGTGTCGTACTAAAATCAAACACGAAGATCAACAAGTATCTTCAAATCCAACGTGTTGTAGGCTTCCAAATTCGCGACGGGTTCCATTGTCGTTTCCACTCTTGCTCTGCTCTCGCTTCCTGAACTCGGGATCTTTCCACGGCCGCTCTTAAAGCTCGGGCCGCCGTTAAAACAACTGGTTCATGTGAAGGGTTGTTTTCCGGCTCGAAGTCATGTTGAGTCAAAAGTCTTTGGGACACTTCACTCGCAACTAGAAACAGTTCATGAAACATATCTCGGCAGGACTTGTAGAAATCGTTCTCGTTTTTCTGGTGCTCGTATTGAACTAGCTTCTCGTATTTGATTTCCTGGAGCGATTGTATATTCTTGGGCTTGAAGCCCTGCAAACGGCTTCGAGTTGTTTCAAGCGCAATTGTTGATCCATTTGCTAGAGCAATTTGATGGTCGAGCGAGTTAATCTCGGGCAAGTCATGGTTGGGCGGCGGTGTTGCTGATCGAATTGAAAAGTATTTAGGAATATCAGGTGACCGGCTGTAAACACTGGAAGAAGTATCACTCGATACTCGCTTCTCATTCTCCGTAAAAGCCATCGCAAATCTTTGTAAAATTTTACTCGGGCAGATGACGGCCACTCTTGCTCTTTAAATCCTACAAGATCAATGACGTAGGCAAAAATTCAGAGTATGTCCTTACAATCTGAATTTTCTGGAACTCAGTTTTCGGATGCACTCTTTTCTTCCCAAGGTGGAATCTAATTTCTTAGTTTAAGCGCGTCCTCAGCAGCACCCTCGATACAGGATGGGGAATACGTACATAGAGCGCAAAGAGTTTCTGAAATTTGGAAAATTGTCGCTTTGCGCGACCTACTTTCAAAAGGGCTATCAAGCTATCAGAGCTTCATCCGAAGGTGGAGCCCACTGTATAACAAATGCGAGGATAAGAATATTAAGAAATCTAAGGCTAAGGTTCGGGATGATGGCATCCGATGATTCATTCATGTCGGGAAGTCTGAGGTTTGCTTGCTCATCCCTCCTTGTTGAATTCGATATTAATTGAGCAGGGGCAATCAAATTGCCTACGATGTAGAAGATCTTCATTGGACAGTCTCTATGTTCAGAAACTTCAAAAATCGCAGAGAGAATAACACCACACCCCGGAGTCGGGTGAGGAAGAGCAAAAAGTGTAGGCATAGTCACTGTCCACGAGTTACTTATTAGCTGTCGGAAACTTCCTACGGTCCTTTATTTTATCATGGAGGATTTCGTAAGACCAAAACTATCAATAAAAGCAACTGTATAAGGGTGATTATCACTTGATGAGGAATGCATATTCGGAAGCTTTCCCAATGACAAATTAAATACAAAGTCGACGCTTTTTAATTACGGAAGGAGGATCTGTGAATTTGACAACTCGTCTGGTCCCCCGGAGGCAAAAGCATGCCCTTTGTCTTGGCCATCCAATCATTGCATGATCAGGCCGACCGAAACAATTATCCACCTGTTGATTTTTGAGCAGTTCCTTGACAGACTTTGGGAAACCACCAAGTCTTTGGCTAGCCACAGATGAAGCAATTTCGATTATAAAATTCTCTTCCAAACTGTTAACAGTAAATGCCACCTTCTTGCGATAATAACCACAATCATAGCAGCCATCATCCTCATCGATGATGCCCAAAGGAACTCCGTGGGCAATTTGGAATTGAGCCCCGGGCAACTCCTTCATCACTTGCTTGATCAAAGACCTAGGACTTGAGCTTTTGCAGAGAATTGACCCTTGACAATAGAATGAACCTTGTTTTAGAAGTGGTATTTGGTCAATCTCGAAGAAAAAGAAACCCGTTACCAGTATTGCATGCACTAAACTATCGGGCACGCTAAAGGATAATTTAGATAGTTCTGTCAACTTGCTCACATCGTCCAATCTCGGCAGGTGCTCGGAAAGAACATGGTCTAACCGATGTATATCAGCACGCATATGATCTGGAACAAAGTTAAGTGCCTCAAAAAAGCCCTGTTCACCATCCATAGATGGTGAAGCCATGAATGCCCGAACCAAGCGGGGAACAGCGCTATCTCGTATAGTGTTTTTGCAATTATTCTCTGAGACAATCTCATCGGCAGTCGACCCTGTACCAATTGAAACAAGTAGGTCATGTCTTCCTGCGTCGGGCCAGATAATCACGGATTCCTTTAGAGCAATGGCAAGGGGATTGTTTGCCCGCACACCTCCATCTTGGAATGAACCAAATCCAGGGAGTTTTTTGACATTGAAGAACCTGAAACAGGATTAACATTGAAATACACTGATCAGATTGATACTTACCAAGGAGCTGCAACGCTGCATCGGGCCCTGGAGACTTCACATGTTAGCTTTGCACAGGTGACCCATTTGACCTACCGGATAAGGCTTTGAGAAGCGTGGTAGAAAGGAGAATAAAACCTACGCCTCCCACAGAAAAGGATTATAATTCTGGGTCTCCGGAATGAGAAATTCGTAGGCAGATTCAGTATCTCGAAAACCCACACCCCGGTAATTTGCCAGAACGCAAGCTTTGCCATCTGATATTCGACTCGTGATAACAGCCACTCGGCTACTTGCGCAAGCAGTCGTCCCAAAGTCAAAGATGCGACGACCCAATCCCAGCGCTTCCTGAAGTACTCTGTCCAATACATTTCCATCATACCAGCCATCAGCCAGAAATCCAGTGAAATATTTTATCCAAGTAGCCCATTTCGAAATGGAGATTGCGCAGAGCTCTTGACTGGTGCCCGGAGAACCAAATATCCTCCGAGCAAGCTCCGGAAATTTGTGGAAACTTTGCCCCGCAGAAGATTTGTTGAAAATAAAATCCATGATATTGAGCCCTCCTAAATAAAAATTATGTTAGAAAGAGACTGTCGCAAGTGTACGGGAGTATAGGCAACGTTATTACCAACACTTGTGCCCGCGCACAGGTCAAATATCTGAGAAATCGTTATACCGCCGCCGAGTCTCTGCTCCAGAGAGCGAAGAAGACCTAGTTGTATGATACCCCGAATTCCACCGCCATCCAAACTGAGTATCAGAGGTCCTTTTGAGGGAGGAAGCTGCCGGACAGTCATTTGAACGTCGTCGTTGCATAAGGGGCAATGCTTTAAATCATAATGGTATTCTGCGCTCCTACTAGGCATACCAAATATGACAACACAAGTGTCACAGATTGTATGGCGACATGACATCATGTGCTCGGGGGCTCTGCATAGACATGAAAAACAGGACTTAGTTGAGTACAACCCTCCGTAGCGGTGGAAAAAGTCGGTTGCAACGCTTTTCCTGAGAATTGCAGATGGTTTGGTCTGACTCATCTGGTTGAAAAGAGTATTCAAATGAGCCAAAACAGAGCGACAACCGCTTTTGGAAACTGGCTCCGCTCGTGTGCTCAAAGCCTCCAATAACTGTTGCTCGTAGAGTTCTTTGAATAGAATGTCTGGAAGAAAGCCTGTATCAACTTGTCAGCACTGACCAGGGAAAACAATATGAAAGAAAGCATACGGTGCATAGAAGGAGGGTAGGCATTCAATAGAAATGTAGATGCGATGAACGGATAAGTGTCATTAACATCACATCCAGAGTTGGCGGCTTCGTTTAAAAAGACTTCTAGGTGATTTCTAGTGACCAAATTGAGCTTATGGTTCTCTCGTGCAATTGCGAGGCAGTCTATGGTTAAACTCTCCAATCTCGTCTTGATTTGCTTCAGAGTTCGGTTCCAGAGAGTGCACAAGTGTTGCGCAGAAAATGCAAAACCCCGGTCAATTTGTTCCCTTCGCGTGCTTTCAATTTGACTTAGAACCTCACGACGTAAAGGCTCGAAGGCTGCCTTTGGAGATAAAAGATGCCGGTCACGTAGGTCAATAACAATGATTTGCAGCTTCAAATCCTCCTTTAACCTTTGGATTGATTGGTGGAGAGCCGTATCATGAGACCCTCGCTCGTCATTGCTCGTTATAACCATAACAAGACGGAGAAAATTTGGGGCGAACTGTGATCCAAATTTAACTTTGCACCGAGGGACATCAAGTATCTGATATACTTTCTGTACTTCTGCAGCAACGTTTACAAAGAAACATAGAACTTGTGTCCATGGGAGAAGCAGTTTAGATATCACATGCTGCTTTATGTCGGTTATAGAAGACGTCCTGCCGTGAAAGATGGGATATCTTCGAAGCTTCTCAGTTGGCCAGCGACAAAGGCTTGATCCGCCTAGACCAGAATCTCTGAGTAAGCTGCCCTCTGCAAAGAGAATAGGGTGCTCGCTTTCGGCAGTTTCAGTACTGAGATGTAGCCTAGTGAAGCCCGCTGGTCCTCTCCGGGTAACGTTATTATGGGGAAATAAAGCCTGAAGAGCTTTGATCCGAGAGGCATTTCCGGCAAAAAGAACTAAAGAGGGGTATTGAGAATGTGGATGGCTCATGCCTTCCACTAGCTTCTCTAGCCGCCCTGTGTCGACCAAGGTCCACCCTTGAGCCTCTGGTATAAGGTCAAGCCAAGATGCCATGGGGAATATGAAGATAGAGTTACGGCATCCAGGGTTAACTTCAGTCTATAAATATTCTACGTATTGATTGGGAAATAAATAGAAACGTTATTCAAACACCATCTTCGTAACTAAAATTGAGATTTAATTAGCAGCACATTAATACGTCCACTATGAAAAAGAATTCTGTGCCATCTTGGTGATCAAAAATGATATTCAATTACATTTGCTGATAATCAAGTTGGACTGACCTGTATTGCTGATATTAGAGACAGACAATGTCTTTTTCAGATGGCATCATTTTCTTCTTCTCTTGTCCACAACAGGAAAATCTTATATTGGACAGGAGTAATAGGCAGGTTGAGGGTTACTGTAGTATATAATATAGACTTGCACGATCTTAAATTAGCACCCTTATCCCCATTATGTCTCTTTGCCTTTATTATTCAAGCAGTCTGTTGCGTTACCGTACACAAAAATGTCGAAAGACGTGGGAATGAATTGAACGTATGATCTTTACATCGGTACGAACTGAGTCCTTCCAGCAGTTTACTCAGTCATTCCGAGGAAGTTATTTTACTTCTTTGAAACAGTCCAACAAAGTGGAAAAGATATTACAGAGGATTACCGTGGGTCGTGTGGTGCTAAAAGCTATACAGAATGCTTCCTGCTAGTGATAGCCTGCCTTTTCCTAGCTACAGTGGTTACAACTTTAGCATGACTTTTTTCAGATTCCAGGATAGCTAGTCGTGGCTGGTCAATAAGGTTGCTACGCAATTCTATCAATTTGAAGTGTAAAGTTGCGGAATTGAGTGAAGTAAGGCCGGCATGCATAAATCCCGCCGCTGGGTTACGGACAACTCTTGTCAATGTCGTCACTCAATCCATTGACTATTCAGGCATACCTTGTCACTGAAATTATTGTGAAACCCTTTATTCACCAGTATTTGGTACAAACATGCAGGAATGGGTTTGGCATTTCGTTGGAAACCGCAACCGTTCCCACATCAGGATTTCTAGATTTTGTACGGGATCATATTCAAGAGTAGTGTGATTTTGGGCTTTCGAGTCTCGTTTTAGTTTTGAGCTACTCCCCAGTCCTTTTGACTAGCCAGCGTGAATAGTAACTTCCCTTTTATTAGAATGATAGGAAAGCTCATCCTTTTGGGCTGATAAATCTATAGTTACTTCACTATATTTACAGTACTGCCATTCGGAGCGAAACATTGAGGACGCTGCTTCAGGAACGTCATTGTTATGTATTTATACACCGCTCCCGCGTGATTTTGAGCAGGAAAAGTCAGGCACCTCTTGAAAATAAGACAAGTAATTAGGGTATATTCCATTATAAGTGTTGGGGCATATCCTCCTGTGAGTACAAACTAGTGCAACTTACTGCTACTCTACTGATGCAGGAGAATCAGATGCTGCTAGTGATTGTACAAGGATCTCTATCGAAGCGAATGAGCCTGCACACGATCGGACGAAGAAGCACTGATTGCGGTGCCCAACCAAGATGACGCTCTCAATGATCTCACGAAGATTAATAATTAATACTGCACTCCCGCCGGCGTCCCCAGAATCCGAGCCGACCCATTCATAATCTACCGGCGGCACCCTCGTGCAGCAAGCGTTGGGTGCATACCTTGCCCATTTACAGAGAGCCCAGGAAGAGCAGGAATTGGAAGGGGAATTGGAACGTGAGAGGCTGAATGAAGAACTTGGTCTGTCTAACCAGGCACAGGTTTCTTCAAGGGAACTGCCCCAAGTAGAGGACAGACAGAACTCACCACCGCTGGCCTCTGATGGTGAGCAAGCGGTACACGCGCGGACGGACGGGGAGCTCAGAACTCCTTCCCTAAACCTCACCAATCCCGATCCGCCGCCAGTTCCCCTCCGTGACAGCCAGCCTGAATTGACGGTGGAGAATGGTGTTAAAGCCTAGGAGATCATCAGAAAGTCTTCTACCCACCATCCTTCCTCAGATGACTCCACGCCTACAGAAGCAGTGTTGCCTCAACCACAGCAAGAGACCGTTGAGATTCATTTCTGGGCATTCTAAAGAGAACAGTGGAGGCAGTGCAATCGTCTGCTTGTAAATTGGTCCCATCCATCGCCGCTAGAGCTACTTGCGCGAAGTATATATTGGAAGGCTATTCATTGTACGACCTACGTCTTCAAAGTCTCAGGCCGACCCAATGCTTCCGTGCAGCTATTACCGATGGCAGGAATTCCATATTCATGATTTCTGAGCATGAAGAGCAGCAACTGGCCGCAGCAGGCCGACTCACCAAGGAGAAGCAGGTTCTGGAAAAGGCTTCCCGAGTGATGGATAGGATAGAAGAGGAAACAAGCTCAATCACAACGACTCACTCGGTGAAGCTAAGGTGACTATGAGGAACCTTTTGGGTGGATATAGGTACTGTGTAGCCCGAAAGATGAGGCCGTTACGGATGTGAGCGATGCCACGCAAGAACAAAGCTCTTAGAAGATATGATGAGATGAGCGGCATGTCTTGTCTCGATCTATGAACTATGCGGCGCTTCTTTTAGGCCAAGCTATAGGAAGACGTTAATAAAAATATATTTTTGTGTAGATTTTCTTGGGAAGTCTGGGTACTTGGAAACCCATGAACAAGGCCTTTATTCTGGGAGGTCGATCCTCCTGAGATAATCTGGCAGACTCAGATCTATTGTCTGAGACAGAGTACCGATCATAATGATCTTGAAAAGATAACACAAAAATAAGACTACTTATCTGGTGTGGCTGTTAGTAACCACAGTAGCTACCTTCTCCGTAGACTGCCGGTAGTAGCACGTTAATAGATCTTCTGGGATATTTATACTGCACATAGCCTAAAATACAACATTTGTGGTGAGTATCCTGGCTCCTAGTATGCAAAACGCGAAATTTGCATCCTGAAGGTTGCAATCTGTCCATGGGGACAAAATACCGGACCGGGATCATTACAGGTGATATTCGTTGTCAGTGAGATATATCAAACACCACCACACCAGATAGATTCGTTTCTTCTTCCACCTTTAGATGCATTCCTTCGTTGAATGCACAGAGTCACTCGATTCACTTATGGCTCGTACTGTACCACATTGCATGCCAATGGATCAGGGTAAAAGCAATCATCCAATCATCGATCCTTCTATACTACAAAATAAGAATAATCGTGCCGATACATGCCGCCCTGGTTCACTGGTTAGATATGCAAGGGTTTTCTATAAGCCTCTCTAAGACGCTGTTGATACCTTTTAGGTTAAGTTTATGGACCTACGTCTACATACAATTTACCATGACAGACGTATTCCCGTGCCCAAAGATTCCTTTAGTTGAGAGACAATTGTGATTATAATGTCCCTCGAGGCAATAGTTGCTGGAGTTGGACTTGAGCTTTGCTTAGGTTGGGGTATTGTCATAATTTGCTCAGCCAACAATGATAGTTTTGCAGTGGCTTCCTGATGAAATGTGAAGCAAAATTATCACGTGAAGATCCTCTGTAAGTCGTGACCACATCCAAGGTTGGGCGTTATAATTAAGTGAAACAATTGATGCGAGTTGATCGTGGCAACTTCTGGGTATATCTTTCTCATGTCAGTATAGTATATATACTCAACTCTCGCGTGCCATGTCTTTCAGATGTGCGGTGTAGTACTGTATAGTTCGCATATACACATACTGCATACACACATCGAAGTTCACTGTATCGATGTTTTAGATAGCTCCATCCTGATTATACTAAATACCCTCTGAATTGAATAACTGACTGACATTCTATACTATTGTAGAGAAAGTTTTCTTCCGATTATGAAGTAGCCCCAGTGGCGCGAGTACAGCATGAAATTCCGGGAATATTGTATAAGGTCACCCCAGAAAAGGTAGTTACATTTCAGCTCCCCTTGTTCAAAGTGCTGGGAGAATATTTCCTTGTGAACGTATTTTTCATCAATCCTTCTGATTGAAACCTTTCAGGGGTTCCGATGGCACCTAGCTAATCTAAGCACAAGCCCCTTACACTCGCTTCCTAGAGGCTAGCTTTGAATTGCAAGTTACAGTACCCTCAGTGACACCACCTTTGTTACTCCGTAGAGAATGGATAATTCGCCTGGTGCTGTCCGGTCGGCCTATAAGTTCGGACCTGCGGGCCTATTGCAGAATGATCAAAGGTACATAAACCTCTCCCGTCTACGATGTGTCTCCACCATAACCCATGGGATACGGTCTGATGTCACGTCGGACTTCCCGCGATTGGCTAATCACAATTGACGTGATTGCTTTTACAACCGCATCTGGAGGGGGTGGGGGGATTTGATTGTAATCATTTGGTGACGAAGAAAGAAACAATCTAGAAATCGAGGGTCGGTAACTCTCTTGCAACGGCAATTCAGGGATGACCCGCAAAACTATCGACGATCTGCCGCACGATCAGGATGCTACAACGGGCGACCGCAGCACCCTACATACGAGAAAGTCGACAGAGTTCTTGATTGTTGCTACGATTTGAATATACGTTGCTGGCTCCCTCCAAATCCTATAACCTCCTACAAGTGGAGCCAAGACAAATAACCACACCTCTTGAGTAACCAACCTGATCTCGCGTATTCAGGCCAGTACGGCGTACTACATTGCGAGAAGGATAGCAGAGGTGTGAACCATGGTTGCCTCTTGACGGGTTGTCTGCACCGGTGGAGGTGTAATTCGGCTGTACGACGCTTACGACTACTTTGCTGACAATGGAGCCAGCACCCACTTATTCTTGGCTTGGCCTTGCGTAGACAACCCGGGATCCCAGATGGCCCATGCCGACCGGCGAGGATCCTGCCCCTAACTTTGAAACCCACTTATTGAAGTTCATCCATGTGCAAGAGCCTCTGATAATGGTACTTTCTATCAATGAAAGATCGGAAGAGGCAATTCCCAATATTCGACCAAAGTCAACTATCCGTCGAAACCGTGGTAAGTTCTCCAATTCTATCGCCCATGGAATAGCCCCAGTAAATCGAGAACTGTGATGACCGACTATTTGCTGTTCTCAACGATAATAGGAGATTGCCAACCGTGGAACAGATCTGGGAGCTACCTCCGAGGGGCTCTGAGAGTCTAGTTCAATACTGGGTAACGAACTCTGTCCTTATATACCACTACTAATTTTAATGTTCGAGTTTAAGGCCGTGAAACTTTATCGCATACATTGATTGGAAAAGCCCACTTCACTGATTATTGCCCGACTCACTACCGACCTAGTGTAGGAGATTCTTTGTCGAGGGTGGAAGTTGATCTCGCTCTGATTCCTCCTGACACTAATCCACACCATTCCCGAAGTGAACGCGAACCCAACAAGCTCCGGTGGGCCAAACTTTCACCAAGTAAATCCGAAAGATGAGCGACCCACAGTATAGGAAGCTCATTATTGGTGTACGGAGATCATTTTTCAGGGTAGGCACTGGTATATCTTGACAAGGCTTTTGATTGGCTTTAAATGACTAGTCCAGTGCTAATCATCCTCAGGGTCAATATTAGCTTGCGTTTGCTTTTAGAGATAAGTACATTAGTGATAATACGAGTACATATAACTGATGCTGAGTACAGACTATGGTATGCATTCAATGCCTGGAAGATACCGCTGCGAGAAATTTGGACGTTGATCATACCATTCTTTTTTGAATCAGCCCACTGCCTGCAATTTTTGGTATAGAACCCGAAAATCAACTACTTATATGACCCGTAGTGGCTGTGTTTTGTTCTCAGTCCATGGCTTCCTTTTGTATGGATGTAGCGTGTGTAGGCGTGTTGTAATCCAAAAGATGGTACTCAAGCTTGCTGATAAAAAATTCCACTGCGTTCGTACCTATAAATCAGTCAGCTTGGAGTGCCCCTGTATGGGAAATATCGCGCTTGGATTTTCAGAAAGAGGAATGGAAGGAGGGGTGAATTCACCCCCTGGAAATATATTCTTTGCCAAAACAGAGCCTTGGTAGTGCTTAGCCTATCGCCACTACTCTAGTATGAGACGAGCTAATGGATCGGGAGTTTTCAAGATCAATGGTGGAGGAGATAGAGGGAGCATTAGCAGAAGACCTCGCTAAGAGAATGAATTCTGTGTATCCCTAGGCTAGGCTACCTCGTTATAGAGAGAGCGTTGCCTGCGAATGCCCTGGTCTAATTGTTCGAGCTTGCTACGTAGCGAGCTAATAGACCTTAATTTCCTAGTCTGCCTGAAATATTCCTTACGCCTCTCCTTCTAGGATAAATGCTGATGTCGAGATATCTATTCTTAAAGATTATCTTCTTCTTCCACCGTCTAAAGAGTGTATTTACCGTTAGACATAATTAGGGGAATTTAAATTCAAGTTTTAAAACAAGACGGCTTCTCGGGTGGGTGAATAAAATAAATGCTGAAATGTGAGATGATGACTAGACTGGGGAAATAGAGATATTTACCTGTTGAGATGCTTTTGTACTATACTGCAATATTTACGACGCAATTCAATACTATAACAAAAATAGCTAGTCAGGAACACACAATAGCCCCTTTTTCACTGGTTCAGTTGAATAGTGAGGTCCTCATTATTTGGTACCGATTGTTTTGCGCAATAGACTAATGGTACGGCAAAAACAATGTTCCGAATTAAACATTTGTACATCTCTTGCTTCCTTAGTTCGTTCCCAAATTAGCCATCTGCAGTCAATAATAGAGCAATACAGATAATATTCAATGTGTGGTTAGTGAGCGAACAATATAATCAATTGATCCGTTTAATTTATAATCTCTCGTATGTGACCATAGCTGTCGAACCGGCCTCCAATATTACTCCTCCCTAACCCCGAGCAAGGAGCATTTATTTAAATTCAGTTTTTGTTTCTATGTAGATTGGCAGAGCCCCTGCGACTATATTTTCGAGCTCGATTGCACTAGCCGAAGATTCTATGTAAAGCAGCGCACCTCCTAAGTCAGTTACACGTTCTACATACCCCCTAGTGTAAGCCCCGCAGCTAGATAATCTACTATAGTACTTTTGTTAAATATTTTCCTGCGGTATATCAGAGAAGTGCAAAGGATACACAGAAGCGCTAAACAAACGGTACCATGCTGTATTATACTGGCTCGCCCGAGCTTATATCTTTCTATATATATATTCGCTAAGCCTATCCTTAGTATTCCTATCGTACCCACCACAGCGCGTCGAATCTCATCCACTTATCGAGAAGATCCTATTATAGTTATTATATATATCACCGAGCATAATAAAACCTCTATTAGTCTCTATACTAAGTAGCTATAAATATTCCCTTAAAAGCCTAGTAGGCCTTCCGTTAGCTATAACAGACCTAAGTCGGCCATAGTATCAGCGGACGATAGCTATAATTTTAAATACGCAGAGGAACAGCCATTCGGGGAGGAACAACAGGATATAATAGGCGAAGATATCTAGAAACAAGTAGAAGAAGAAGACTTAATAATAGATACGCCAAGTATTATTTATAGCGGGAATAGGACGAGCCCGGAGGAGAGTTTGACAGACCCAAGACTTATAAACAAGGTTTTTACCGAGTGCGTTAATTCGTCCACTCCACGATACAAGTAATAAATACTAACAGTTACTATAGCCTAGATAGTCGAGTTAGGTAATTTAATCTTACTAAGAACAAGGCCTCCGGCCGTTTTATATCTATATGCTAATATTCTTTTAGGGGTTTAGAAAAACAGTTCCTAGAACAAAATGCTTGGAATAGGAGTATACAGCAAAGTATAGAGACTATAATACATAAGTACAACGAGGTTTAAACCCTTAAGATAACCATAAACACGTTGCAAGAATAGGTTGCCGCCTTATCTATAGCCAGAGGCTACGCGGTGGAGCAGAGGCCAGGACGCCCGAAGAGATCCACGGAGTGAAGGAGTGCCATCTTTGATGATGGATTTAATAGAGGTATTATTGCATAGGCTCATTGTCAAAGATGATAATTGAATGATATTGGTGCGCAGCAGGTTCCTAAAGATACTCTACAAGCCACCTAAGCTCTTCTTAGGCTAGTATGATTGAAACTGTATCTATATCTATATATTATTTTGGGATGCTCTATCTTTATATCCAAGCAGGTATGATCATTTCTTGTCGCAGAGAGTTATAGAGACCTCATTGATAAGCGATTCATAGCAGCGTATAATTTACAAAATGGCTCAATTACAACTGTAACGCTTTGTCCCAAAGCATTAAACGGCTTCGCTAACCATGGGAATAACCAGTTCACTACACACCTACGAGGGCTTCCATAACGGGGAACATTGAGTCCTTCCCTCTGACGCCGATAGGAGAGGCTTAGAGCTTGCAATAGAGGTGTCAGTAAACCAGGGGTGCCGTCGAGTGTCCAGGTTAGGTTATCACTGCTGTCATCCTAAAACGGATAGATGTCGAATTATGTGGGTTACTATATTATAAAAAATCATCACGAACGATGGGGTGCTTAGCTTGGCGCAGGTTTCTCTAGGACCCATACCGACATTCAGGATCACTCGCCCGATACGTTCTATAAGGAGCTTCGTCTTATTCACTGCTTTATGGAGAACGCCTTCTTCCGTCTGGTCTCTGGATCCGTCCTTCCTATGACTTGGGAGTTGAGCAATCTGCTTATGCCGGATTTCCGGCAGGTCTCGTATTTCGTACTTAGATTAATTACTCTTTGAAAACCTCTGTAGGTAGATTTGCTCGTTCCTTAGTTTTCGGCTTCGCCGCGGGGCGATCATTGCTCTCGGACCATAGATCGCTGGGCAAGATCGGGTCGCAACTTTAAATATACGACTAGTAATTTTGCCCCTCCTACCAAATCTGCAATAGTGTAATCCGTCTTTTCTTCGCAAGGAACTGCCACTGCCCCAAATCAGGTAATTCTCGCGGACGTTACCTCTCCCACCAGGCCACTTTCCATGGCTGAATCACGAAAGCCCCTCGGTTGTTGAACAAATGTTTCCAGACCCGGAGAAAGCGTAGACAGCTCCGAGGTCTGTCATAGCGCTACGCATTACGCTCTCATCAAGCTCTGATACGTGTACATACCTATACGCCAACTTCGTGTTCTCTGTAAGTTAGTAACTCCCAAGGCATGCTAGTAACCTTTTGTATATGGAGCCGGAGGGGTTTTTTTTTTTGGCGTGGTAATTTCGATACGATGTCTGGTTAGAGATGCGGCTAATATGCAGGAGGAACGAGCTGGTAGCGCCTAGGGGAGTCCTGCCGAGGAGTTGCATTTGGAAAGATCTGCAAGTGTTCGAACTTTAGCCCGCCCTTCACTAGCGTCAAGAGTTGCCCGTTTTCAACCAGTCAAGATTTATATGTGTAGATTTAACCTCGGGATGCCTATTATTTCCGGTTGGTTTCTCGATCGCCTTGCATACTGATTAGCGCCGGAGTTCCCCGGGGACTTTAAAACTACCCCACCAAACCCACCATCAAAGAATCACTAAACTCGATCCCAGCTCAGCTTTAGCCGGCAATACAGATAATGATTCACTGCTCTCTACTGGCCTACCTTACGACTAATGTATCATAAAATCCATGGTCCTAGATTAATCCCTCTAGACGACCGCTAAAGTCCGCTGACAGGTCCCTCTCTAGCTGGGATTGCTGTAGCAAAGTTCTTATTAAGCCCGCCAACGTATCGACCGCACCGGAATGTTTCCTCTGCCCTTAATGTGACCTTGGTACTGGAGACCTCCAGATGGGATAGGACCGGTCTTCTTGAAAGTCACGAGGTCACCCTGACCCATAGGTAGTTTATGGGACACGACTAGCATGCTGGTGCGAGGTGCATGGAGGGTCCGTTAGAACAGCATGTCGAGGCACCGTAACGTAGGTAAACCAGGAACACGATGATTTTGGTGAATCTGCTATCCAGCCACCGATTGGCACTACTATGTCTTACACTCCGATCGTCTCACTTATAGGAACAACAACATGTCAGGTGATACAAAAATTTGAGCGTTTCCCACGAGAGCCAAGCTGACATCCCCATTTTCTTGGCGACAGGTGTCGGCTTCAACCGACACCTTAGCCTCAATCTGATCCCACGGTATACTGCGTTTGCTTTAGGATAAGAAATACGAATCATAGAAATTTTGTCTGCAGAGTATTTGACATGTTAGTAAATACTCCTCACAGGTATTTCAAATTCATTACGGCTTAAGAATACGAATACTAATACTAGGGATAACAATAGACTGCTTAACGCTCAATATCAACCCATACTACTAGGGATCGTTCCGTATATGTTAAAGTTAGGGAGGTTTTGAGGGTTCGATGCATTAAACAGTCGCCCCGTGCCCTCCGGCAAAATAGGATTCTCCGCTATAGTAAATTGGCTAGTCTACGCGGTCCACGAGTCTTGAGCTATATCGGGCCTAGGTAAGCAGGTGCCGAAGTACGCGTATTAAGATTCTTGGGACTCGTTTATCTTTGAAATAATCTTGTCTGTTACTGACGACGAGACGCTATACAGTTCCTTTAAGGTTATATAGAGTTCGTCCCGCGTAATATAATTCTAGTAATCCGAACTGACGGTATCTAGGCGTTATTATAAGACCACGTTTTGTTCTCTTAGTTTTCGCACTTCCTTAATAGCTTTCTATTTTTCTAAGGTGATTTACCGAACCTTAGTATTTAGCTACGCCTATTTAGTGCTAAACCGCTACTCGGCCTCGGAAGCTTCCCGCTACTACTTAGTAAGGCGCGCCGTAAGTCGCTAACGCCGTTCTTCCGCTAACTTAATCAGTTTAGTGTAGTTCTTATAGACGATCTTAAAATCTACGTTCGTCTTGTTCCTTAATGTTATTTTAAGAGGCATCGTGGCTAGAGCCTACGTACAAGCAACAAAATTAGTGATTTCTACCTTATATCTACGATATAACGCTTACTGTCGGTCGCAACTTAGTACCCTTAGACATATAATAGGGTATATAGTCGACTCTAGTGCGTAAAGGTCGAAGTGCTCGCGTGGAGGTCTGGCCGGATGCCGGCGACGTTCGAACTACCCGATTCGGGGCGGACACTACGGGGACCCTTGGCATAGCGGACGAAAATGCAGAAAGGCAGAAAGGGGAGTGAAGGAGAAATTTCCAGAGCAAGAAGCAAGAGAATATCCGAGAGCCAAAGTTACAGGCAAGGATTGAGAGGGCAAACTGGGGTTTAAAAGTGTTGTTCAAAACAATTAACTTCGTTTAATAGCGGAACCGTTTGTTATCCACGTGGGTCACAATGGAATGGAATTCGGGGTTCTGGTTCAGAACGTTCCGGGAAAAGCTGTCTGGTCGGACTCCAATTGCAGATTTAGACGGAGCGCAAAGAAAAATCCAGCATTTGATTTCCGCTGAAAATTAATCGGACTTATTTGTATTTTTAGGCTCGCAAATTTCTAATTCCGCGACCTTGGAGAGTAAATCTTTCACATAAGATCGAAAGCTTTTTGCCTCCCCGGAATCAAGGTGATGTGACGCTGAAAATAGATTGCACGGCCTAGGGACCCAAGAAATAGGCCGATGAATTGTCAGTCATTCATTATGCTAAGCTACGACTTCAACTCACCAACGGGATTTCAAAAGTAGGGTGAGCCACATGCTGAGCAACGTTTTGAGCAACGTTTTGAGCAACGTTTTGAGCACATTTGGAGCCACATTTTGAGCCACTAATCAGGTATTTTTTGAACCGTGGTTTTGGCTTGTAACGCGAGAAACAACTAGGCTGGATGATTTTGCTCTAATCTAGGGCTAGTCGAATTCATACTGCGGAAATAATATACGTAAACGACACTGGTGAATGAGGTAGGCAAAACCTGACGGCCCAAAAAGGATCTTCCTTTGTCGTTTAAAACGTTGCTCAAAACGTGGCTCCAAATGTGCTCAAAACGTTGCACAAAATGTTGCTCAAAACATTGCTCAAAACGTTGCTCAAAACGTTGCTCAAAACGTTGCTCAAAACGTTGCTCAAAACGTTGCTCAAAACGTGGCTCCAAATGTGCTCAAAACGTTGCTCAAAACGTTGCTCAAAACGTTGCTCAAAACGTGCTCAGCATGTGGCTCAAAATGTGGCTCCAAATGTGCTCAAAATGTGCTCAAAACGTTGCTCAAAATGTTGCTCAAAACGTTGCTCAAAACGTTGCTCAAAACGTTGCTCAAAACGTTGCTCAAAACGTTGCTCAAAACGTGCTCAGCATGTGGCTCAAAATGTGGCTCCAAATGTGCTCCAAATGTGCTCAAAACGAGCGGAACACACAAGCGAGCGGAACACCCCAAAACACCATACTAAATGCGATAAATTACAACTTCATATCTTAACAACCGGATAAATTTATGGTTATATATCAAGGGTACATGATCTTAATAGTATTTCTAGCTCACTGGCATATTATAGGAAGATAAATCAGAGTACCGATAGAGATATATATATTCAAGTCTCAAACGACAAAAATACGGCGTATTTTATGGTAACATATCTAAATAATAGTCCACATGGCTTAAAATCGATATATACTATTCCTGTGGTTCAGTAAATGCATAACCTAAAATTTTAATCGAAATATACCCCTGGTTGTTGAAATGTGGATGAATCAAAAATGGCATTTAGTAAATTAGTATGGTGTTTTGGGGTGTTCCGCTCGCTTGTGTGTTCCGCTCGCCTGTGGATTACGTTAGTCGATTCACATAGGGATTGAATTCGAGTAAGATATCTGAAATTTTCGAATTACACCGTTATCCACTCCGACCTCTGATAATCTGACGAGATTCAATTTCACTGTATTTGACTTGTAGGGCTTGTTCTTTATAGTAGATGCTGCCACATGCCGAAAATACAACATAAGAAGGTCCTGCCTTGGAATAGTTCCATTTGAGCTGTGCCCAACGTGTAGTCCCATGAATTCCATCTCAAAGTTGGGTATGGGATAACGTGCTTTCCTTCAATAAGTCATCATGTTCCTCATCCTCTCCCAAGCTCAGGGTAACATCCTGGTCCCAATTAGCTAAAGACGGCTAGTCAAGCGCTTCACATACCATTGATCGGTGTGGAGGAAAGGTAGATTGGAACAAGCGTAGGGTTCCACAGCGCGATCGTCGGATAACAACGATATGTACGGCCTCAAGGCCAAACCATTTTCGCGTCCATCTTGAGAGCTTTCTCGACATATTGTTAGAGACATGTAAACCTGGGAACAAACGAAGAAGTGGCGATGGCCGCATTGATATACACCGGGCCCACCAAATATATCTTGGCTGAGGAAGGTAAGACGGTACTTGGTTAGACAAAACCGAGTTTGACTCGAAAAAAACATTAGAAAATGAACAATTTAGCTCCCGCATGTTCTTGTTCATCTTTTCTTATAAATGGAGATTTAATTTAATACTCAATCAAGCAATAAATGATAGTAACGCGGGAAAGATATATATTTGAGCACAGTAAGTACAAATTAATGAGTTGGATGAAGCGTAATCTGAAACCTTGCAATTTCGTTTCGAATATGGTGGACCCTCCTACACTCTTCGAGAGATTCTAGCCTTATAGACACTATTTCTGAATGAGGCCCAACACCGGAATTTGTTCTTTTCAAACGCGTGGCTCTTTGTCTGTTGTTAAATAATGGGTTTCAGCCTCTGGACGTTCAAAAACCTGTGGACCTACGATTGGGTCGGCCTTGCAACGGAGTCACCCCATTACAGTGAGACAGCATAGTTAAGTTTAGTTACAGTGACTACGCAAATGTATTTGTAACGCCTCTGGCCCCACTTCACTGACTGCGTAAAGGAAGTCTTGCGGCTTGCCGAAAGGCATAAGTACAGTTTATGCTAAGATGGGTGCAACAGGATATAATTGTAAGTTTGATGAAGAGAAGCAATGCTTTTTACTTTATACAACACCTAAAGGTATTGGAAGCTAGTAGTTTCGTAGATATGTCGGTATTATGCGGTTTTTGAGCGATGATGCTCAAGCTTCTGAGGCGGTTAAATCTGTTCCTTGTGTTCTACAGGATGTAAACTTACCTAGTCGAAGTTTTGTTGATGAGGGGTAAGTTTGAGGAAATTTACTACGTTCTCGGAACCGAATAGATGGCAGAATACTAATAGTATCTATCCATGGCCTAGGCATTATTAATAGGAGCATACAGGCGAGTGCATTCCTATCGATACGGTAGTTCATGTCGGCAACGATCATCATCATTGAAAGGAGTATAAATCATTCCACCAGGCAGAAGATGGTCATCAGGAGTCTATTAAAATAATTGGTGTTAGCTTCGACAAATGCGTCTTAGAGCGCAAGGGCCGGGAGGGAGCGAGAGGAGCTGCCAACGTGTATTCTACTAGTCAGAGTAGACGGCTGTTGGTCAGGTAGGAGAAAGGTGCCAAGTCAGTCTACTTGAGAGGCTTGCAAACGTCTTTTTATAGTACTTCTCCTCCAGAACAGGAACGGTGTTAGACGTGTGATAAAGAAGGGAAGGAGAGTAAACATGAAATTGTGTTACTTTATGGCAGGGAGACTCCCTGCAAAGGTGTTGATAACGGGCAGTTCGGCGAATTCTGCCAGGATCCCCAGTTGAAAATACTGCCCAATGGATCTTAGTGTGCACCAATACGAAATCAAGAAGTCAGAATTGCTGTACTGCCCCTAGCTGGTGACTTACGTGGGCATAATCATTACTAAGTGGCGGATCAATAACTAGAAATCCATTCTCCTGGTATCCACCAATGCTACTGGTCAGTCATATCCTGTTGGAACAGAGATCAATAAGCCATGTGTGTACACCAGTAGAAATCACAATAGGTCTGAATTGCGATAGGCGCTCTGTCTGGCAATTTAGGTAGGTATAAACATCACTAGTCTTGACGGGTATCTACCATTTCCTTCCGCCTGGTTTCCACCGACTGACATACTTGTTTGGTCTGAGGCACGATCTGTTAATAACCTTTGGACAGTATATATTATAACAAGAGCTATGTCTAACAGGCTAGGTGTCTAACACGCTAGGGCTTATAATAAGCAGGTTCATGGGTACTCTACAGCGGAACAAGTACAGTAATGCAATCCGCTACTCATAATCTCGGGTGCCGAGTTAGCTCCCCAGACCGACACCCGGTCATGGAATGACAAAGGGGAAGTGGCAGCTCGACAGGTTCTCGAGGCATCCCCAAATGTTTGACCTGTTGGCATGGACCTGTGGATT
Source organism: Penicillium goetzii (assembly GCA_037043885.1). NCBI lineage: Eukaryota > Fungi > Ascomycota > Eurotiomycetes > Eurotiales > Aspergillaceae > Penicillium > Penicillium goetzii. The sequence goes on from JAWLST010000040.1 coordinate 189,667, forward strand.
TAGGGATGTTTGGTCAAATTGAAATTTACGCTAACCAGAATAGGTAAAACAAGCCCATCAATTAATAAATTTGCGGATCTTCATCGATATTGAAATCGATACTTTGAAATATTCTCGAAATGGGATAGTCAAGTTCGAAGTTACAACATTCCTAAGTGGAGTGCCTCGAGAATCTGGCGACCCGACGCTGCCCTCTACCACTCCTATTCCTAAGTGACGAACTTGGGGGCTTACTTGGCACCAGACCTTGCAACGTGGTTGCTAGGATTACTTGCGTACTGGGCATGCGGAGTACTCATGAACCCCCTATCACAATACTCTGCCCGTCAGCCATAGTCCTCTCCTCCGGACGCGTCTTGCCTTTTCCTCAATGATCTCTAGAGTCCGCAACTGTTAATAACCCGGTATGTACAATCCTGGCCCTCCAGCACAGCTTCTCCGATAACGCTTCAGGAAATTCCCCCGGACCATGGCAACCTTAACTACACGCGTTGTTAGAGTATAATGGATCACAGGAAGGTATGAACAAGAAGAGCTGACGAGGGCGCGTCAGTCGATAGCACAGGCCGATCATGAGTTGGATGACATTGTAAAAGTGGTGGAGATCATGTACGAAACATATAGTAAGATAGGTGCAGTCATGGGATGTCTCCTGGAACAGCAATGAATGGAAGCGGGGGATCCATGGCGTAGATCATCGATGCAATTTCCGACATGGTGATGAAGCACGTTACGCAACCGTCAAAATCGGAAAGCGGCAGCGAGAATTCCAGCAGCAGCAATGGCTTCTAGCAGTGAGAAGATCATCAGAGGTTTTTCATATTAGCAAATGACGTCCTGGAATTGATCACTTGCCAGTTGGGCAAATACAGTCCCAATGAAGTGCAATCACAATTAACAATCTAGATTATCAAGCAAATTTTTTAAAATAGACTAAATAAAGATACCTAGCAAGGAGAACTGAAAGAGAGTTGGTAAAGCCAAATATTTGCGATACAGGTATTGTCTATAGCAGTTCGTGAGCCACCAGATTATACCTCCTTCATATAAAAATTCTTATACACCCAGTCTTTCTTTAGCAAATTCGTGAGGCATCTATCTCCCTCAATGCCAATTTATAATGGCAAATCCGATTCATATCCAGCGTGCCCAAAAACTCTCTCGGAAGCTCAACCTAGCATTGAAGGACCAGTCGACAATCTACCCAGTGCGGAAAGAAGAACTTTGTACACGGATGACGCTTCTTCCGTCTGCTATTCAAGATGATATCGTTGAGATGCAGCGGACGAGAAGATCCCGCGCCCCGTCTCCGGAAGGTCACTCCTTCGAAATTTCAGACACTGAACATATGACCTGTGGCCAGGTTGGTAGCTTTCCCAGAATCTATCCTCCTTCATTCCGCTAAAAGTCATTGAAGGAAGGCACGCGAAGTTGGAAAGCGAGAGAGTGTCACGTTTTGGATATGCTTAAAACGATCGTGAACAGAATTTGCCATTCACTTTGCTTTAATAGGTCACAATTGATGGTGGACCGTAGTGAGGGATAATCAACTCACTGGCTTGATTGTCTTACACGGCGGGCATTCCTCTTTTGAGGTAGACCATGGTTGGCGCAGAATTTAACTAGTGTAGTGGGGGAAATGCTGACGCTTTCCTGGTATCTGCTGATCTGCCATCTTTGCCCTGTTTATACCGGTTGTCTTGTTTGGTTGCTTAGGAAGAAGTATAAGAAGTTTCATATTGTCAAGAGAAGGGATCAGTCAGTCATGAGGGAGAAGGGGTTCAGCTCAGATCATTCGTTCAACCGTTACGGTCTATCGTCGGAGATCTTCTACGGTAGAAGATCTCCTGCCAGTCATTACATCAATCAATTTGGTCCTATTTTTCACACGGTTCACTGATTCCTCTTTTCACGATTCTCTGTCTTTTGGAGTGCGGTATTGATGCATCCTCTGCCCTCCGGTGGGTGGTTGGTTTGCCTCTTCCACCCCTAGTGGTTGTCTATCTCTCTCGAGCCTCGACCTGTCTGTTTTGCTCAGACTGCCGTTAGTGCATCCCCCTGTTTACTAGTAATGGCGAACTATCCGGTGTCCAACATAGTCTGAGCAATAGCCTACGGATTGAAACAGCACCAACGTGTAATATCGATTCATCATGCTACTGCGCAACATGCTGTACTTTAAATTTGTTGAACTTTTGTATATTTCTACTCAAACTGTTTCTTCTCCTGACTGGCATTGCTGCAACACTACCAAAGCTTCAGCAATGCCACCTCTGGCCCGGAGCAACTCCATCCTTGACCGGTCGATGTGGGTTTTGTAATATTCAAGCTCCGCCTCGAGATGATGAAACTTTGCTCGTGTCTCTTGTTCGCTTCTTCGGAGCTCCCCAATTTGATCAGTAAGTTCCTTGTTTTCCCACTCTAATCGCTGAATTGTTGCTGTGAAGGATTCCGAATCATTTTCCGGATTCCGGGGCAGACAACACTACATCTTGTTATTCTTCTATGCCCTAGGGCATGAATAAATGAAATGTGGGTCTCACCTCTACCGTCGATGGCGCGTCTTCACCGGCGTTGTTTGCGTGAAGAGTTTGCGGTGTCACAGCCTCAAGTGACCGACCCAGCTCATGTATTATGTCTTGATATAAGCCGACCGTGCCACGGCCGAGGTTCGTTTTCAGAAGATATTCCTTAGCTTTGGAGGATGACCACGCGTAGCCATCCTCCGCCGATGGTTGTAGTCGCACCCGGCTTGGCGGTACGACGAGACCCAGTCGTTGGTCTGGACAATATACCTTTGTCAGTCACAAAACTCGGACCTTCTTTTCAAGGAAGTCGCTCACAGATGTGAGTTGCCAGAGCCTCACGGCATTGCTGCCTGCGCTGAGCACGCCGTTCGTTGCTTGTGAAGGTCATCCTTGTTTATATCTGAAGAGTGATTCTGTTCTCACTTTGCCGGCACCGTACAATATTCTATATATAAGAGAAGATGGACTAAGTTCAAAATTCATTTGTACGGTACATGTTTAAGATGGGTGTTCATATCTGCCATCTTTCCATATCTCGTGGCTTGCCAAGCAATTTAGCCGATTACTGTATTAGCTTTAAGCATGAAGCATGCACTCCAATTCGAAAAATATACATATTCTTCGTGCTTCTCGAGCCTATTAATCCCTTCTTGATGACTGACTGCGTAATCCACTTCCTGCAGGGATGAGGAAATTAAGTTGGTGCATACTTTTCAGTACCGGCCTGGTCACATAATAACAAAGTGTCAAGCAAATTTTGCGGGCTTTTTTATCTATGCAGAAAGATTCCACCACCACGTGTCAAAGCAACCTATGATGAAATCTCGCGAGGAATTGATGGTATTCAAACATGCTGTATACCAATTTCTTGGGTGTTAATCCTTGATAAAACTTGAGACATTGTCTATATAAAACTACCCCATTTCTCGAGGACAGGATTCGGATTGCCGGTGCGTCGCAAAGCGAGACAAGACATTTGACTTCACTCTCCATAAATAACTTCCATGATCCTGTCCATCGCCCTCGCCTACTTGATAAGCTTCCTACACGCACAAATGGCGCGACCCTCTCACAAAAGAAGACGCCAGACGGGGTGTCTTCCGGAGCACACTACCCTCATGCGATCTGTATCGCCCAATAACACGGTTTGCCATCGGCGGCAGTCAAAGAGAGTCACGAGAAACATCAGACGCGGTTCTTCCCATGTATCAAGCCGGCTGACCGGTCGGCCGGTGCGGCATACACTTCAAAACCCCCAGTCTGTGGGAACGGCGTTCTATCCCATCCCAGAGAGGCTAGCCCGCTCGTGTGTTAAGCCAAAAAAAATTGATTTCACGAAAGAGAAGACACGCGAAGCCTGGCTTCGTTGCTTGCGTCCTAGAGAAATCTCTCGAGAAGCTGCGGGGAAAGGCTGGACTGGCAAGAAGATGGTCTAATGTTAAGGCATCCGATCAGGTGTCCGAGTGCTATACTTCTAATGTAGCAGTGTAACTAGAAGCGAACATTAATCCAATGACAACATTTTAGTCTAGAACCACACTTCATCATGAGTGAGCCAATTGGCGACACCCCTAAAGTGCACCCAGGTTTCGTACTCTGTTCACGACAATAGATCACCTCTACCCCTGGTCTATGGTAGCGACTGTTCTTGCTTTCCATATCGAGAAATAGAGAGATATTATTTCAATTCCCACGCCATGATTCGCTAACCATCATACGGCTACTCAATCTTTCAAAATCTATTCCAGGTTTGCATGGTAAGAAAGCTGAAAGAATAAAACTGTGCAAGTACAGTAATGTAAAGACTGAGGATGTTTCCTGTATATCAAAGGACCAGTTTAGCTTCTCTGTAGTTGAGGCCAATGCCATTCATTATATAGTGTCAAATTGAAGTGCTTGTAGCCTAGTCCAGAGTATGGCGCAGGACAGGCTAACCTAGCAAAATCCACGATGTGAAATCTATAGTCCCCACTTAAGTTGCTCGATTGGGAACCACTGAAATTACCGAGCTCATGCTCAGCGGCCATGTCGTGGTGCTAGGTAACACCGACTCCATTTTGTGTTGGTCAACCTTGTCCTGCCATGAACCTGAGCGTTTCAGCCACCATCGATATTTGCGCGTTAGAGGAGCAATTGGCACTCCCGATTTTCTTTTTGATGGGAAGGGGGATTATTCTCAAAAAACGAAAACCAAAAAAAGCGGGGTGTGCAGGGTACAGCATCCTCTGAGGAATTCAGTCTGTTCCGTCCGGGCTTACCCAATTTTTGGTTTTTCCTCTACCACTGAAATTCATCACCCACAATTTCAGTATCTCAGTAATGGTGCAAAGATGCCAACATGCTTTGCCAGTTAAAGCTAAGATCATGAACGAGCTTTGGGTATTGTTCAAACCGCCGAATAGAAGAATTCCATAGTGTCTAGTAAATAAACCTGTAAAAGTGGAGAATTAAGCAATATCTCGCTTTCTTTTATAACAGGTCCAGACAGTTCGTTGAATAAGCCCAACACCACCCTTAAATACGGCCATTATCCAGTCAGTATTACGAAATGGTCTCTTGATCGGTGTTATCCAAATCAAAATGGCAAGCACTACCCAGAAACCCGAGTCCGAGATGGCTGAAGCCCAGCATGGGTTACCATACGCACCACCAGACAATGATGACCTCTTTTCGCTTCATTCGGACCGGAGTGCCACCCAATGGATGGTAAGTATGGTCAGTAGAATATGGTGCTCTGCTAATATGTGAAGATAGGCACTTAACTTGCCACAACACAACCCGACGCAAGCCCTACACGACACATTCCAACCGCTTATTGAAGAGTTTGGGGAATTGAGTCAAGATGAGCCTCAACGATCACAACACACGACTGAGGCCTTGAGACCCTATTCAGCGCTTTGGGAGAGTTACGCTGCAAAGGGAGCACACATATTACACCTTGAGAAGGAAAATGAGATCATCCGGGCATCCAACACCCAACTATGTCAAACATTAGATATTATGGAACGTCGGCAAGCTAATCAGGAAGCATTGCTAGTCTGCTATGCAAAGATCTTTCTTAAAGTGCGCGAGGAAGTTGTGCGCGTTCTCAATGAAGGGGAGAGTAACCCCATCGATACAACTTCGGGGACGATTGAGAACCCTATGGACGAAATACGCTGATCCAAACTCTCACCCCTTTTCCGCGTCTTCTTTTAACTGTCCCATCACTACTGTATACAGAACGAGTTCCGAAAACAGTTTACAGGAACTGGAATACACACAACTAGCTTCTCTGCTTGCAACTAAAACAATCTCCATCGCGTCTTGGGTAATCTGTAAGTTGCTAATTATGAGTTCATCTTAAGTGGATATACATTACCACATCGTCAGAATATGACTGGTATTATTTCAGGTACTGCGCGAGGAACTAACAGCATGTGTCCGTGAGACAAACAATTTTTTCTTAAAATCCTCTCTGTAAGGCAAACAAGCGTATATTAATCATTCATCCTGGCTGAATAGTGTTGACTTTATGTATATCCCCTCTTGTCATAGAAGAATGCCTAGATCACAGTGCTCCTGTGGACTTCAATAGCAAAATCAGACAAAATATATCTCTTTTGCAATACGTTATCATGCCGCATTATTAATGCCATAAATCATGCAGTGGTAAGTCGTGGATCGTGAATTAGCAGGGGAAGGATTATCGTCACCGCTTCCGGGCCAGGAGTAGTCGTCTGCGCAGCTTCTTGATTTCAAATCGAGTATATGTCGAAGAGACCATGCTGAAGATACAATAACTTGAGACTTGAAAGGCTGGTCAACGGTTATATACTGTATGAGCTAAAGTGACTTTACTTACTTCAACGGACAAACGCCAGCTGTGCAAAACGGCACCTGGAATTGCGATGGTCACGAGAAGAAGGATTACTGCACACGTACGTTGTATGCCTGATTCCAACTTTGCTCGGCCCAAATGCCCGGCAATGGTTCGCCGAGCAAGCCAAAAATACCACGTGACAATACACAAATAATCGACCACAATAACAGTGCATAGACCATATTTCATAGGCAAGCCGGAAAAAATACCAAGAACGCCAAACATTAGTTTTGCGCAGCATGAGACCGCTGCCACGACAGCACACAGAGTCCCAGGCCTGGAAGTTGGCAGAGCTAGTAACGTTTTTAATCGCAGATACTAGTCAAAGCAGTGTCAGTTGGCCTCGCCGACTGTTGTCCGCGGGAAATGCGCACCTCAATTAAAGAAGGGAAGCTTCCAATAATGGCGAGCAAAATTTGTTGACCTGTTAAAACTCTGTCAGTAGCGTTCCAAGCGATGAAGTTTGAATATTTTGCCTGACATGTTTCGTAATCCCCCATACAACCCAGTGCAACAAGCACTAAAAGCAAAGAGAGGCAGAATAGTGAAAGTATAGCGTCTAAAATCTGGTATCGTCGATTCTCTCGAAAAATGCGGCCATAGAATACCAGCCTTGTCATGACAATTGGAATAATCATCGCGTCTAAAATAGGATGCATAAGCGCAGGGACAGCCATAACGAGTACAAAGGTTGATTATCTGAAGTAAGGACCAGAGGAATACGCATACTTGTAGTAAATGGGGATAATTTATCGTGATCACAATGAGAGCTTCTGGGAATTCCTGGGCGATGCAGCCATGGGTTCCTAGGAGCTGTAGGTGCTTCAGCTTGGCAAATTGATAATGAACTGCAACGTAATTAAAGTCATTTTCCGTAGTTTTCATTCCTTTTTTAACTTCCCATAGACTGTCGGGAAGGTTGGGGAGTATATGGGTTGACTGTCCCAGCACTACTGACACATTAATATTGGTGGTAAGATATTCAAAAAGTCTCTCATGATGTAGAGTATATTATACTTTTGAATTAGTGGTGAGTAGACTGCCTAGGACTTTCCACAGAATTAAGACTTTCGCTAATACTCGCTTGACTTTGCGAGCTAAACTTGAAAGAGCCTATTTCAATGGGCCGCTCGAATTGAAGCTGACAATCGGAAGACCCAACTTATCGCATGGTTCGGCAGGAACTCTAAATTCCAAACTCCGATAATTCATTCCAACAGCACATGTAGATGCTATGAATCAATAACTGACTGAACGAATTTTCCTGACACGATAATGGAATCCTTTTGCTTCCTTCTCATCGGAGTCTTACAATATCTAAGTTATATTAGCCACTCCTACAACGCTAACATAAACCAAGGTTCGTCGGAGATTGTTCGATTGACGAACACTTTCATTCCGCAGAGGGAATTCAAAGTTGCAAACACTACGTATTGCGTTATATTGGAATGAACAGGCTGACCGAGTGATGTGAAGCGTCCCAAAGATTTGAAAAAGGTTGAACCTTGGAATAGTAATTGAATTAAATTGATTCTTTCAGATGCCAGATTAAAATGCGTAATATTGGACGAGATTTAATTTAGGTGTTATGTGGTATGATGGAATTATCCGCGTGGCAAATTGTCCAATCATATCTGCTCACTAGATTCTCATGGACTAGAATTTCCAAAATGCAATGTACAAACCTTTATTCAATGGAAAATCTGACCAAATCAAGTCTACCTCGTATAAAATGAGACTATCCCCATCACATTCATGACAAGGTACTGTACTTTAGAAGTGTCTGATCGCAAGGTCCCACCATACCATCGATAGAAGTTAATGGAAGATGAAAGATTCAGTGGGAATAGGTAGGTCCGGCTCCCTTTTGAAATCAACGACAAACTAGCTAACTGGCTTTAGACTGCCATCTAGATCTTGACCTTGAGCAACTATGGAAAGAATTCTCTGACATTCCAACGCCGCCTCCTAGCCTCGCATGTGGTCGTTCCTTTCCACCTTATACCGTCATAGCCGTGAATTTCTGCACTCCTGTCGACTGCATATTTTATCCCGCCCATGAGAGCGGCCGCTGCTTTATCTGGCCGGGACCGGACCCATTATCTCCTCAAACATCCACTGATGACATATTTTTCTACATGTCTGCATTTCTTATATCAGATCCGGTGCATTGGGTGGAGTTTCGACTACGCCAAAGTATTCGAGCAACTGAGAGAGAAGAAGATGAGTGGCTTTTCATTCTGCACGGAAAGGAATCATTACAAAACAATATGCGGCACATACGCCGACAAATTCAGGCCATTATCTCGCGATGCAGTAATACCGTTACCGGGAGAGTTGATTGTTTTCGGTTGGCTATATACCCGAGACACCAGGTACCATGGGAGTGACCAGCGAAAGCACAATGTCAGGCATTAACCATGTTACGGACGGGTCCACGCTTGCTCCTAAGGCCTTTGCGTATAAAATTGAAAAAAAAAATTTAACAATAACTTCGCAAGTCTTATGTGGCAAAAGAAGGTCTAAGGAGAAGCATTTTTCGGTTGAAGGGATCGAGGAGTCTTTTGGAGCCCGATGGGAGTGAGCTTGGAGTACCGTTTGCAACTATTGTATTGGGGACTCTGGTTATATGTATTGGGCTTGGCCTTTTTTATTTTACGGGTTTTTTGCCTTGGCCGCTTTGAGGTAATATCAATCAATCGATCAAGCAACGCTCTATTAACCTGTTGCAGCCTACCTTGTGGCGTAATGGCTATGCAGGCGCTCCATTCGGCGGAAAGAAGAGTTATCCGAACGCCAGACCCGCGCATGAAACAGTAAATACATAGGAATAGAAATCAGCCCAAAAATCAGTCCACAACAGTATCAAAACGGCCTGAAAGCCCTCAGTCCCACAATATATGCAGAAATGGGTGAAAGAGGAGGACAAATAAAGGAAGATATACGACAGCAGAGATGGAGTATACTCGAAGTCACAGTAAAAGCCAGGAATTTTTCCTACCATCTCTTTCAACGGGATCTGCGCGTTTTCAACTTCTGCCATCAGCCTTGATGTTCCTCGGATTCGTTCAGTGTTTTTATCACGTTACTTGCCACCACCAAGAAGGCCAGCCTACGATCCGACTGCACACTATCTCGACAGCTTCTTTGTTGGTAAGTTTTCTGGCCATGTCCACACCTCTTTCTGCTGCTTCTTTCCGTGCATCAACCTGCCGTGCTGACCTGGCCGCTTCGAGTTTCACCACTTAACTATGTAACCGCAAATAGGATTTCTGGAGTTCATGCTGCGCGCTATCTTCGGACTAGAAAAGTCCTACATTGTGGGATTCCCAAACTGTGATATACAGGGCCCAATAATGCATCACTTATTCTTCAAGTGTCGCGGGTGGCGGTACCAGGAAAGAGGTTTGTTGGCTCTGTAGTTGAACAATGTCCAGACGCCTCTTCGGAACCCAAAGGCGGCTGCGGCTAGTTAATTCTTTGGGTGGGCTCTGATCCCTGCCGAATCTTGGCGGGATACGGTATCTCCGACCTCCGGATATCCACCTATCTATTGCGTCTCGAGAGTGAACTACCCGGTTGGTCTTGTTCAATGAAGGCTCCAGTCCAATTCGACCCGTATGATTGATCTGGTAGCGATGCGTTTGACAATTTTAGAGCGCCATATTAAAGCGCCATTTATTTGTCGGTGCTTCAACTAGCTGCTTTGAGGGCTAAGCCCCTCGTCTCCCTGGCCTAGGCATCGAGCCTAGGTAGCAACATCACTGGGCCACCTCTTGCCTAAATGCTATTTTGGTGCAGTGAGTTATCTGTCATCGTGAGTAGGTGGGATTATGCCTGGTGTTTCAACCACATGTATTTGGTATGTCTAGCTGCGACGTCCTCGAGGCTTTCTCCAAGAGAGGCCGGAGCAGCTGGCTGGTACCATTTGGGCACGAGTCTCTTTCTTCACCCTTGCGCAGAAAACAAGAAATTGATATCGGGCAGTACTCTATGTTGTTGCCGGCGGATACACGTGTTAAAGAGCCGAGCCAGTATACGTATGATCAATTAATCACTCATATGGCGATTCCATTAAACTATTCTCTGGGCAAACAGATAGAAAATTAATTTCATCCATCTTAATGTCATTCCATAGGAGGGGGTCTGTGCCGCTCGCAACGCAGAAAGACATGCCCGCCCAGCAACAACAACCTCTGTCTCCGCCGACTCTGGGCCCTGCACCTTGGCTGCTAAATGTTCGACGAAATAAAAATTGCTGGTTTTCGTACCGGCTTTCAAATGAGAAGTCTCCAAAAGCCAAAACACGCAGGTTGGGCAAACCTCTCGGGCCAAATGCCCATTCGGCGAAGCAGATGAACTCGTCTGCCTCCGTAAACAGAGGGGACGATGTAGACGTTACATCCGGCTCATGGATCTCATGCATTTCTGGAGTGCTTATAGAGCTTTCAAAAATGCGGGTATCGTAATTACTCGCTATTAAGGCGCAGGAGTGGGCTTCACTAATATCGGCTCGGAAACGGCAATACGGACACCGGGCTTGTCTTTGACTCAGTCGAACAACCACTTCGTTCTGGACATTCCTGTGGTATAGCTCGGAACCACTAACACGAAAATGTAGAATACGCAAAGTTGAATCACTGGCCACATGCCGAAGTTTTGATTGCTGTTCCTGTCAGCGGGTTCTTACTTATAAGCAAGTCTACTTACCACAAACGAAGGGGGAGCGTTCAGCGCCAAGGCAATGATGTGGCTTGTATCGACTGTCTTTGGAAGCCGAAGAATCCAAGCTGCGGAGTGATCTCGAGTTTCTTCGAACAAGCCTTCTTCGCCAACGGACACTAGTTGGCGCTCATGATAGGCGAGGCTTTCCAGTGTGGAGCAATGATGGGCAATTGCGTTTTGAATTTGAGGCTCGTTAGAAAAGTTAGATAATTTGAGATGCAAGTTTCTGAGACCTTGAAAGGAAACCAGGAAGTCTGTCAACGGTTTCAGGTTCACATCACGACTTTCGTTGACGCCGTGAAACAAACTGTCACTACAGAATTCAAATCTAAGAAGGCGCACCCCATGTTGTGAACGAGATAAACACTTCAAGAATGCCAGCTCGTTGGCACATTCACGCAGGGTCAGTGACTTCAGCGAACAAAAAAGCAATTCGTAGTTTTGGCGGAGCCTTTGGGGTAAAGGGGCTTTTGACAGATTCAGTGACTGTAGCAATGGATACTTTGCCGACGAGTCAGATAATGTCGCGCCAAGCGGTATCATACTAGGTGCTGGCAACCCAAGGATATCGCGACAAAAGTCAAGGTTGGCCACATGGAGGACGAAACCGATGGATAAGTTGGACAGGTGTAGGCTGTTCTGACGAACGCACCTTCGTAGAGAATCGACCTCTGCAGGATGTTGAACACCCTCCCATTCTAACGATTTCAGGAATTTTAACTCGTGGAGGCCCCCTAAACAGCGACCAGCATGAGGACAAGATCCATCCGTCACCAATACCAGACGAGTCAGGCAACTCTGTTGCCGGTTAATCAATCCACCAGTATCTAAGAACCCAGCAGGTATGCAGGTACCTAGACGCCATCTGTTTCTGAGAGTTAATATCTATAAATTTCCAAATTGCAAGATTTTTGACGACACTGACTGAAAAGAATGGAGATTGTTCGGTTGAAGATGTGCTAGAACAACTTTGATTTGGCGTGAGATGTCGTCTAAAAATTGCTCATGTGCTTTTGCCTCATTAGAAGTGCCGAGAGTGCCGAGAGATTGTACCAGACCGGTTGTGCGGAAAACATTGTAATATGTACAACGGTTGAATCTGGCCACGTGAATAGGAGCAGCAAAACTCAAATTTTTTGTCTGAAGAAGTTGGCAATATTCTTGTAGATTTTGATGCAAGTTGAAGAATGAATCCACGTCGAGTACGTTTAGCGCCCATTCGCTAGCAGCACGAAAGGTGACCGAACGGTAAAGGAGGGGAATCAAGGTTGAGTAGAGTTTAGAAGAAACTCGGCTTAAAGAACGAATCGATTGTGGCGGAAGCTGGAAAAATCAGCCTCCCGACTGGCGTAACAGACCCAGAAGTACGCACCCACTCTGCAATGCTGAACAGAAGTTCACATGGAAGTGCCTCAAGCATGCCGCTAAAATTTCCTTAAGTGGATATTTGGCGAGGGCTCGTATGTCCTACAAGTGTCACTGATGTCGGTGCACCTGACGAATTTATGTTAGACAATGCCGGCTTCACCGCCAGCGTGCGTTGATTGACCATGACAAGTTTTGGAACATACTTATATCCAACAAAGCAACAACTTCTATGACACCAAATAAGAGAACACTATTTAATTGATCATGAGCCACACTGCGCTGTTTGGGTGCGCAAAGATCATGTAGAGATACCTTCCCTAAAATTTGAATCACACAGACTGGTAATGCGCAATCAAACATTTAGCCTGCCTGTCTTTCACTGTGTTTCTCGGTTTCCAAAATGTTTTTAATATGTTTTTTGAAAGAAATGATAGATTGCAAAGATCTCCCAAACTTTTGGATGCCCAAAGACTTCACCACCAGGACAATATGTACCTTCGCTAAAGATTAACCTTGTTATCAAAATAGCGATGGAAGGCTTAGCGTTTATGCCGAGGAATTCTAAGTATTCAACTTTACAGATAATTCAAATTCCAAAGATGGAGGGTAGATCGGATAAGCATATCGGATAAGCATATCGAGGATGTTTACTGTAAATCCATGCAGTGATACGAAACTCTTTCTTTAAGCCTTCGTTACCGAACAAATAGTTTCCTTTGTATAAAAACATTGCGTCCTACCTATTATTGTCGGCGAGGTGGAGAGACACAAGGTGGTACCGTTGAGCCCATCTAGTGTATGGAAGACCGAAGGATTTACCCGACACTTTTTGGAATAATCTGTCTTGATTTGAGAGGTGGGTAGAGTATTATTATAATGTGGGAGTCGACCGATTGCATTCGGAGGCAGGGACCCTGTAGGCTAGCCCAAATTCGTGTAAGAAGCCGCCGGGTTCCTAGACTATCGCGTTATTGAGCAGTCTCGTATGGCCGACTTCAGCAGTCAAACGTTCTGTATTAGAGGTTGGGTGTTTAGTGGGCTTGAACTAAAGCCTGTATGCGAATGCATGAACTAGAAAGCCGCACATCCTTTGCTCGCACATGCTCAGCCTCCAAGTTCAAACACAAGATGCGGTGTAGGATAATGATTACAGTAGACAGATAGCACTTCGACCTAAAGTATCTTCATTGTGCTTCATTTTAGGATCTACTGTTATTATCGTGTGTAATTGAACCCCACCATCGAACTGTTTGTAGGCTTACGAAAGGAAAGCCATTTATTCTTGAATTACATGGACGTGTTCCCCGATCAAGACTATTGGACCTGGGAATTACCTTTTGGAACTACTCAGATTAAATGGAAGCTGAGAGCGGTTCTCGATGCGCGTGTAGCTCAAGAAACAAGCTGATTTGGGCTCAAGCGAGTTAATTAAGATTGTGAGGCAGGATGCAATGTGCCTGTATGGCATTTGTAAGGACTAACTCTAGAAATTGTACGTAGCAATCAAATTTGTGGCTGAGTCCCGGCAAATTGAAGTCACGATCAGCTTCCTAGAACGCCGTGCAAGATATCATTGGAATAAACCACCATGCTATGAACTAGAGCCAAGTGCATAGTGTACAAACTAGGTCTCCAGCCAGGGACGAGACCCATTCGCTCCAAGGGCCTCAGAAGATAATGGAGAGCCCCAAGGGAATTGCAAATGACCATTCGGCAGAATTGGAATGCCAAAGGCGATGGAACTGATGCGGGTTCTGCTAGAGCGTAGATTGCTGGTACCAGCGATAATAAACCCAGAGAAGCGCAATGGTACGGAAACCTTTCCTGTGCCACTAATGCTCTGCAGTCTACCACTAGGAAGTCCACCAAATATCCAACGGCCGCCAAAGCCAATGCACACATCGATCCAATCTGAACTGGAGGTTGATTTGAAAATTGAAGGATCACATAAGGTATAGCCGTGGCGCTGATGAGAATCAGTGCTCCACTAAACTCAAGCCTTTGCCAATTCGGTGCATTGCCGTGGCCGAATGCTTCAATGGTGCGATATATCAGGCTTGTGAGACACCAGAATATGACACCCCCACAGAAGAAAAGCACAGACAATGATTTCAGTATAACTTCTGGAGATGAAGGGAAATGAAAAATTAAAAAGTGAACCAAGAATAGAACGAAATAGGATGCTCCAAAAAGGTTAATGATAGCAACTATGGCACAGTCGCGAAGTCGTTCTGGCTGAAGGCTGGCCATTGCGGAGGGATGGAGTTATGACAAGTGAGCCCCCGAAGCAAGGATCTGCTTCTTATATAAAGGAAATCGATCGGACTGTAGTCAGGTATTATCTAATGGGCTTAAGTTGAGGCCCAGGAAACATACTTATTGCTGGCAAATAACGAAATAATTCTGCTGGTACTCCGAAACCTGGGGCTGCTAGAACATAACACACAGATTGGAGGCTATACTGTATCGAACTGTAAGTATTAGCATTTGACAAACATACTCCTCGCCATTTGAAAGATTGCGCTTCCAAAAGCTCTGATTTACTTAGGGAGAAACAGGCGTTGTTATTGACCACGTGTGCGGTAGGATCCCAGTCCGTACTGTAACGTCTACAGAATATACCTAATCTTGCTAAGCTGCTCCCGTCGTATGAATCCAGGGGTACAGTGTATTGGGCCTTGACCTGCAATATCCATCTGTCTACATGAATGAATTGACTTTGCTTTCGAGCATACATGCTGTCCACTTAATTGTGTACACAGTACGCCAACAGCCGATTTAGGATAGCGGCTGAAATTTGCCTCTGAATATTAAGATATGATGCTGATGATGGACGCAGCCGTGCTACTAGTACAGTACTAAATATTGTTCTTGTTAAGATCTCTGAACTCCGGGATCTGTTGGATAAATGAACCATCTTGCTATTGCGTTCTTACGCGGAAGAACATCCGTATTTTGATTTGGGACGTGGCTGCCATACCCACTTTATGCCACAAGAAAGTTCATTTTTCAATTTTCCTTTGGCATCTGTGGTATTCCCCATAATCATAGGTACCCTCATGCGCAGATCACGACAATAAGGTCGACGTTGTCTAGCTCAACGGCGACTACGTGTCAAAATGGGGTGAGTTTAATTTTGGATCAAGTACTAATTCTAGATGGTCTGGCTTTGAAGTTTCAGCAATTGTCGCAGAGAGTTAGGGTTTGAACGTCCAGGGGATGAGAATTTGTGACAGAATTAATGGAATGTGTCCTTGCACCAGTGCTGATGCAGCTTCGGTTTAAAATGCCTATGATTGGGACAATATAGAACTGGATTGCCTTGGTGGAAACATTGCGCCCGGTCCAGTCCAGTTAGTTATCGCCCATGACTACCGCTAAAAGATGTCCTGTATCTCACGTTTCTCGGGTCTATTGGAAGAATTCAGTGGAACTTAGCTTTTTAGTCATCATCCGTTATACTATTATCACAAGGCCTATTTGCGGCAGTGATTTTTACATACCTAAATAGTCACTTTGCACATCTACATGGCCGTTTCGGATGTTTCGGGCAAGATTGATGTGTTTTCTGTAGTGAGCGAGCAGTATTCCATAAAACAGTTTAGCTGCGACATGAACCTTCCAGGCTTTGTGTACATGACTATGCAAAGTTTGCTTTATGATCCTGAAGAAGGTCATGATGAGAGAGGGATTGACAGAAACGAACATTCTATCGTCATTAATTTTCATAATTAATGGTGTCTCAGACATATTGTTGGTGAATTAGTAAAGTTTATTGAAAACCGTGCTTTACTTTAGCGATATCGAGATAAAGCAATTCAAAATTCTAGTCGAAATCTAGAGGTCTCTTTTCGGCGGGCCAAACTCACCTCCTATGTTTTTCATCAGAAGCAGTCCATATACCCGACCTGTGTCGAAGTGGCCGTGAGACTATATATTCATAGCTTATTGTAACGCTGTTCGCTCTCATCCTGTCAACTCAGAATAATTATTCACTGCATGATGGACGAGATAGCTGAGATCGTTCGAGTAATTGGGCAGCAGCAGGGCGAAAATTCCTTTTATCGCGTTTGTTATGGCCTTTTAAAGCAGCTACAAGATCTAGTGGCCCAGGCATCTGACGATCTACTTTACCTCTCCCGAAATGAGGTCCACAGTGATTTCTGGGCGGTGAACCAAATTGCTGCGCAATTGAGAATATCACTCGACAACTTTGAAGAGCAGGAAAAGGTCGCTAAGTTGGCTTTAAAAGAATTATACGTCATCAAAGTAGACGATTTTGTTTATCCAACGAAGAAAGAAGACTTTCGCTGAAGACTTTCGCTGAAGACTTTCGCTAGCTATATCAGGAAAGCATAACATCCTGTGCGGTGTATTTATTAATAACTCTACGCCTTTTTCAGGCACTCTAAGCCACCGAAGGCTCAATTGATCTCCATTTTTTGGATCAACACATTTCCTATATTATGGTTGAAATATAGTCTACTTTCAAATATTTTCATATTCTCTCTTTAGCTACGGACAAGTGTCCAGGTGCACAGACCTACCATCCTTCTGCAGCAATCCGTAGGTGATAGGGTGCGGTGTTCGTACCGTTTTGAATAGTTCCGTCTAAGACACCATACGTATAATCTGTCAAACGACAGGTTTGCGAGAGTGTGGTGGCTGGCTCGACCAGATTTCCACAGTCCGTAATAATATCATCGCCATTCTTTTCATAGTTAACGGAAGGTTCGGTGAATGCCAAGGATGAAAAAGAAAGGGCTTAGCATACATCATTGCAAAAGAAAATACCTGACTGATCCTGGTAGGCAACCCGTGTGCAACTATTGGGAGTTGCAATACACGGTGTGTCTGTTACAATTTTTAGGTGCTCAATGTTAGCCATGGTGGAATTTGTATAAGCAATTCCAAGAGTCCAATCGCAACTTATAACCGATTGTGTCTATGTCATAACGTTAAGATCTAGTTGCAGTGATATAAGACGGAAAACAGGAAAATACATCGCGCTTTGCCGTGGACACAATACGTGAGCGATCGGGAGTTGGAAAGCTTGGGGAGTCTATGATCTTGGACTTATTAATGAGGTATTTCAATGATATTAGTGGTTTAATCTCACGGATCTTGCGCTAAAGGTACCACGGAGGCTCCGCAGGTTTGAAGTCGGTCCGCCAAGCTGTTAAATATCAGCAGTGATAAATTTGTTGGTCTTGGTTGACTGACAGCCTGGAGAAACATAACACACAGAATCAAGGTGCCTCGTAGAAAAGACATTTTGAATCTTACTTTGCCAACTTGACGGTGATGAACCGGTAGTGAGAATGTTCTAGAAAGGGGAGGGAACGCCTGCTTTATAGTTCATCCGTGTTAGCAAAGAACTAAGCAAAGTGTTAAATCAAAAGGTGTCGCCCGCATTTTGCGAAATTTAATCGGCGGTGAAATAGTAGAGTAGATTTTCATTATTCAGGAATACCTCACTTTAAATCTATCCAGTTTAAAAATGGTGGTTGAGCTCCAATGGCGACTCAGAGTAAGACATCCGAATTCATGGTTGCCGTTCCGCATGTTTCGTACGGATTTAGGAGTGGATCTCCCTGTTGACTTTTTTTTTCCTTTTGATACTGAATGGGTTTTCATACTCTTACTGAGATATAAAAACCACCGCTTATCCGCGATGGCTAACTTCACAAACAGCTGCAACCGAACTCACACCCTGCTGCTTTAAAACATGGTCATCCATCTTCTGGTTATGTTTGCCACTGTGGCAATGGCAAACTTCCAACTTCAGCAATTCACCAAAGGCACATGTACTATATTAGACACATGGGATCAAACGCCCAAGGGTGTGGCCTCTGTTCAGTACATACTGAATGGGCGGGAGACAACGAAGTCCCTTTCGTCGAATTGTGAAACCCAACTCCAATCCTCTCTAGAAGACTGTAGAAAGCCCGTCCTTGATGGTTTGAGAGCGTTATCTAACTGGCTGTTTACAGGTTTGCGTGGGTCCAGCCTAGTTTGTAGCCAGCTGTTAATCTTGATATCAAACTCGACGTCACCCGACCCTGTGTCCCGTAACGCGAAGTATGGCAAGAGACTAGTCTCTGCGCAGGCAAATTCCGACTGTTCATGTGAGAAAAATGAGCCATCTCAAGTAGCTGACTCAGCAGCCACTACAACGTCTCGGGTTACGCTTCTCTCTGTAGCTTCCACAGACCCTTCAGAAACAACAGATGCCCGCGGTAGAACCTCTTCCACACCAGTTAATACTGTGAGCACATTATTAAATGACAATACAACTCCAACTGCCAGCCCTACGAGCGCCCTCTCCAAAGATCGCGTTTGCATTATCAAGCATGCCGATTGGGCGTCAATTCCACAAGGAAGATGCCGGTGCTTGGACAAATCATCTATCGCCTTTTCTTCTGAGGAATGCGATATTTATTCGTAGAATGCCATAGACCCGCTGTTTTGAAATCTTATTCCGAGGAGAACTAAATTTTAACAGGTACTCTTTAGTGAAATTTTGTAACTAATGCTAGAGGTTTTATGTTGACTAAATTCCTGAAGAATATTCAAGTTTTAAAGCAAAGCAGCAACTCAAGTGTCTAGCTATAGGGTAATTGGGGAATCAATTTCCCTTAATGAGATAAATTGTGCCCGGGGACCAGGGCTCGGCCAAGTTTATTAGAATAATGCTATAGGTGATAGATTCCTGCCACGACAACATCGCTTTTCATACATTTACTGAGTATTCTCTGGTTGAGGCAGAATGAGGTCCAAAGTCCAAAAAAAAGTAGATGTGGGAAACTAAAGATACGACAGCGGACAGGCAAGAAGCGAAAGATTATGACTACGTCAAGATCCTCCTGGGACATTTACGGCACGAATTTCATACTGGCTGAATAGTTAGTTGGTTGGTTGATACGGGGTACCCAACCTCTCGGATGAAAGTTGAATTACTCAACTGAACCAAATACAATAGCGTGCCCGGTCTAGGGACAGTCGGTTATAATTCTACTTCAGTGGAAGGACAAGGTAAATGAATGCCACACACTCCTTATACCTAAATCGAGAATGGAGGGTGTCTTGGAGACCCATAGATGTCGCTGATAAAACTCTGGAAGAGATAGATTTACGTGGAAAGCCACCAGATAATGAAAAAGGAAACCCAAAGGCGGTAATGTGGTCAAAGGCGGAAGGCATTATCCCGCCCATCATCATTATTGTCCTTGCATCGCAGTCTCATTTCCTGAGTAAAATATTTGACAAAACGTGTGAGCTGGGTGGGACTTCTGAAGAGACTAGTACAGAGGTAAAAGACTAGTATATAGCGCGATCCATGTACTTACGAAGATGGGGTTAGTTGATTCCATACTTAAGCGTGTTATAGTTTAATTATGGTCAGTATGTAAATATAGTACCTTGGGGACTGCGAACACACGAATATACTTTGTCGATGGAGGCGAAGATGTCCTTTGTAGATTCAAGTTCCTTGGCCAGATCCCGCCAAGATTTTGGAACAATTGCATGAGACTGAATGGCTTCCAGGAGATTGCTGGACGATTTGGCGGCAAATGTTACCAAAGCCATAAAGGCAGATGGGTGATAATTTGCACTTGCCATTAGTTTGGAGAAATGCTAAGGTTTCCAGAGACAATCAAAATATTTTGGGAAAAAAGGGCTGATTACCAGGTTTTATTGATGCTCTCAGGTGTCATAGTAATTCATCCGAAGACTTGGCTGTATCCTTGGTATAGTAGGCGAAAGATAATCAGCGGTTAAATAGCCAATGAGTAAAGTTATTTGGCTTTGAGATCTACACTTCTCTTGCTAATTCCTAAATTCAGTCGTACCCCAATGTTTTACCTGATTTGATTCGACTTTTCAGCGGTGGACAAACATTAGTCTCCGCGCGAAATGATTGTGTCGCAACAAATTTGAGGCAAAATACCGCTATACTAAAAATGCTCCATGGGCTACATTCTTAGTATATACGGTCATTTATGACTTTGACAGATTGGAACATACTTGAATTTACGTACTGCACGGACCTCCTGATGACGGGCACGTACTTTGTCACACGATTATGACCAATAGTTATCATGTGCCGTTTGGAGTGAGTGGGTTATCGCGAATCCTAGCCTAGCAATTGCGAGATGTAAAAGGCGGTGTGGGTTTCAGCCTAGAGAGCTCCACTGATTAGGCGCCCAGAGGGGTGACCAGACACAGGAAAAAAAGTCATCACAGCCTCATCAAAACCTTGTATTTCTGATTTGGGACGCCGACACTCTCCTTATCCAATCGGAAATAGCGACCCACGTGATTAGCAGCAAAGGGCGGGTCCTGAGATGGGAGCTTAGCCTCACAAGCACTAGAGGAGCGAGGCGGAATGCTCGTAGAACTGACACCACGCCCATCAACTTGCCCAACTGCTGCAACTTCAGAAGGAGAATATCAATTATCTGGGTCTTCCATACTGAACCCGGCGGGCCAAAAATTGCCCTATCATTGTGTTCTGTAGCCCCAACCTGATAAATACAGTAATTGGGGAAGCAGTCAAACTAGACTCTAACTTTCCGAGCCAGAATTGACTTACGACATGCATTCACTTGCTGTACACCTTGGTACTGTAGAAGGTTCTAATCCAGACTGGTCAAGTGAGCTATTCGGACGCTCATAATATTCAAATAGTGTCCGGACATGCCCTTTTCTGCGGGTTATCATCCCTTGCTTGGTGTGTGCATTCTTGCGCCGGGCTGCGGCTCTGGTGTTGTGACCGCCGAGAGCCGACGTGTGAGATTCAGGAGTGTTTTCCAGCCAGGCCAAGAATCGACATCGATCTAAATGAATCAATTGACGTTTGTTACTGAAGCACAAATACCGTCCACTTAACAGTGTATACAGAACCCAGCCGGTGATACCTACCAATAGTATCTGATGTAAAAGGAACTGAAGCCTGTAAATGACGATCGGAGCGGCTGGGGATTTCCTTCTCGTCTATCGGCGCTGCAAACGTGCTACTCTGACTAAAGCAAGTGCGATAGGAGGTGTTTAGAATGCAGTACTTGAACCACCTTTAAAAACATCACGGTCCATGAAAAGTGCCACTGTTTAGTTTTTAAGTGTATTTGGTCCTTGGGCTTTCCTTCAATGCAAACCTCGCAGGAAATTGAGACAAAGATTTACAGGAAAATCTGTAATGAGTCCGTTAAACCAGCAATCCTCACTTTGATGATGAAATCAGAGTACATTGATGTTGACAAGTTTTGTAAAGATCGACCAAAATGTTGTCCTAATCAAAGACAGATCTCCAGCAAAATAAAACAATGACTTTATAAAGGTACAAAATATTCCATTGTTCACCTTTTGTTATGCAAATGGCTTGAAACATTTGAAGGATGCCACGGAGACCGCGAAGAGCTCGACAACGTAGGCGACAGCTCTCTGAAACGTCAAAACAGGCAAACATCGAGTTCAAAGAGCGCGAGATCGCTGATTATCAGAACAGCTGCTTTCAAGGCTCCGCGGTTGTTCGACTTTCTGATTTGTCGACTGGGCATGGCTGGTGGAATTTGAGCAACGACGGGCAAAATGTCGCTCGGATGACCAAAATCCTAAATATACAAGGCTGTTTACGCTTGAGCAGACAATACCATGTTCCCGTTGTAGTAGATTACCATGACTGGCATTCACAGGTTTTCCTCGAAGAGCCGACATTGGTGTCTGGCCTAGCCCTCCCTCAACTAGGAACTAGTCGAGAATACTCATTCGTTGCATTGGATCATAGAAGCCTCATCATTGCAGCTCGAGAGAAGTTCAAGAGACTTGGAGTTGAGGAGCCTTGGTGGGTGATCGACATATATGTCGCTGGCACCAGTAAGTGTATCGGTTCGGACGGCATCTATTACCAGCGCAGGAATAATAACGTCGTCGTCTAGACGCCGACATCGCTCTAAAAGATGAACTTGTACGTACACTCCAAGAAAGTTTTTCAAATGAACATAGGCCGTCAGATGGTACGATTTACCGAAATATTCGTTATTATCAAGGGGTTTTCACTGGCGTCTGCAATCAAGTAGCAGAAGATTATTGGTGGGCTGTTTTGGAGGCCGAGCCCGGGAGTCGAAAGGGGGACTATCTGCGGGCGCTCGGTAGAGATCTTAGAGATTCGTTCGACTCTCTGCTGCCGATAAATGGGATTTGGACTGGAATGAATATTGGGGTACTGCACAAGATCAAAGCTATGAAATGTGACGAAGTTCGTATGCCCCAATCCTGTCCAAGGAGATAAAGAAAGGCTCGTATAGAGACTGACAATAATTTCTCAAGCCGATGATTTGCTATTTAGAGCACATACGACAAACGTTTTTGAACCTTGTAGATGGAAATTTAGACCTTCTGTCGCACATCGATGCGTCTACCGTGAGGCTCATTAGATCCCGGGCGCCAAAAGTTTCTGCACAAGATTTGAGCGACCTCGAAAATGAATGGAATAATGGAACGTTATTTTCTACCATGGAGGATCATCAACGTGCCATAGCCTGGGAAAGGTTAAGAGACATAGACATGCCTATTCCTACACTCGAAACGTTCTTCCAGGACATTTTATACCTGGAGGTCGGTCAAACAGTCATGAAACATTTATGTCTCTTCCCACCCAAAGGAGATAGCACTATCGACAAAGTTCTGAGAAGTCAGTATACTGGGTATTCGGCTGCCTCGGTATCAGCATCATATCAGGAAGGAACAACCATACATGAGAAGCTTTACGATCTGTGGAGATTTAGCCTTCAGAATGGATTCGAGCTAACCAGTAAAAGGGACCACTATCGCCGTGTCCCACGAAAACAAAAAGATAAATCACGGGCGCATCAACTTGGTCTCATTGAAAGACCAACTCGTGATCCGTTGCTTCTTCTACAACATTTTCTATCTCTAGCGCGATCGTACGAGTTTGAGGTCCCTACGATTGAAAGCAGTCACGTCAATCATCCTAATCTTCCCCAACCATTGCCATGCGACTTTCCTCCCGGTGATGATGACGTAGAGGTTGAAAGAAGATGTGGCAAACCATTTACGGACTCTATAAATGCCGATTTCTTTGCTTTGTCTAGGGAATCACTGACGAGTCCCTGGAGAGATGAGCGGGTTAGCGCAGGCTTCGTCCGCCGATGTGTCTTCCGAGCATTCTTCTCATACCTTAACGCTACTGTTATAAGCAGCCCAGTCCCAGATTCGGTAGATTTAATCGCAGAGCAGAACGGAATCATCATTCAAGGGACTGACAGTTCGGCGGTATCCAGCGACCTGGGGCTTGCAAGCCTTTGGTCACATGGGTTAGACAATGTTGAAGTATTTTCTAGGGCGAGTCCATACTCCCAGGACGTTGAGTTCTTTTTAACATTTGGCGATGTGCCCTAGTGCTCGTTGATTCCATGTGAGGCTACAAATATGTATCGGTTTGTCCAAATTATCTCCTGGAGCATATAATCATACGTTTCTTCTACGAACAGTCAGACGCTGTGCACTTTGAAAGCCATGGTTTCATCCCCTCTAGTCCCAAAATTTTGATTCATATATAGATATCAAGTCCAAGTTTAACAAAATGGTAAATCAAGAAATCATTGAGGATCTCACACAATAAGTCAGGCAAGCTGAGTATAGTTTAGCCGTAACGGGCAGCCTGTCGTTGCAGTCTTAGACTGTAGCGTTAGATACGGCCCGTCCGCGCTCCAGGCAATGTGTTTGTATTGTAGTAGCTTCTATATGCAGATGAAGACGGCGGGGACCAAGTTGGAGCCTACAATGTGTGAGAGACCGCAAGCTATCTCCAGGGGCAAGCAGCTGTCTCTCATAAGGCAGTTGTAGCAGGGAGGAAGTCTCCACTAAGCACTTCTCACGTAGGTAATGTCGACGTAGACATCATATGGACGTGGAGACGATAATCACAGTGAGACGAGCCACTACTGCCTAGATACTGTTTCTGATTCTGGACTTCATTACAAGTCGACAGCCTACTAGGTGTCGCTGTGGAGGAATATACTGTACCGAATGGCAGCAGTCGAGAGTGAGCAACGAGACTTTCAGGGAGACTATTGACAAAACACGCCACGTTTCACTCAAAAATTGCCTCGACCCATGCAGATCTATGGTGATTAAGGCCCAGGTTTCTTTGTCAAGCAACTGTATGAAAGTAGGTGCCGCCTGGCGTATCGTTCGTGACATTGGCGTTTGATTGGACCAGCGCAAAAATGTGGCGGGCAAAAATACTTCTTATTTTTTTTATTCATGTAGTGATTAGAAACCTGCCATGCTGGAATGCTGCATTTGTCCCTTTGCATGGGTTTGAATTGAACTGTAACTTTTCCTGGAGGTCGTAATGTAGGGTCAAAAACAAGAGAGCTCCAGAAAAGCATTGTTACTTGTGGGTACAACGGGACAAAGGACTTGGATTACGTTTGACATCTCCGCCGGTCCTGCTGCTTATGAAATATGCCAGGCTGGTTGTGCAAGCATAGTTATGGCCTGTTAAGCTGCTGCACGCTTCCTGTGGGTTGATAGGATGGGAGCATGCGCACCTGCTTCTATAATTGCGTGCAAATGCGCGTTCGGAAATGCCCTGTGCTACACTTTTGCTAGCACCGATATTGGGAGAATTGTGAAATTGGGAAAGCTTTCCTTCGATGGATCGAAACAAAACAGAGCAGCATCTTTGAGAATTTGATGGCTGGACGCCGGACTTATGTCCAATTTCACGCACAAACGCCATGGTGATGCTAAGTTAACAAGCAAATGCAACTTATCTCCGTTATTTACTTGCCAGGACTAGCACTGTGCATGATAAATTGTATTTCAAATGCTACGTTATTGCAATGTATCGACCCACGGGTCAATTTCTAAGCTGTGGTGAACGCTATAATCACCATTGCCAATGAGAGAACCAGAGCCCATCTTATTGAACATATCGCAACGACAGACTAAGGGTGAGTAATGGGTAGTTGAGGCTTACACCATCAGGAGCTATTGAGCGTATTTTTCGCCTGCAAACAGCCGCCAGCTGGTCAGGATGGTCATTGGCCGCTGCTCTAATTTGTTGAGGTTCTATGAGCCAAAGAGTCGTCAGTGATGATTAGTACACCGGCACAAAGGAGAGGGAGAAAAAGAAAGAGGCCTCTCTGCAGATTGCCAAGTTCCTCTGTACACCTTACCCACTTGATACGCAGAGATTCACCATAAGATTCCATGGAATCTCATGGGGTTTCTTTTCTACGCGTAATGGCATCTTATGTCACATATCACTATAACATACACGTCTCATTTTACTGAGCCTCTCAAATTAAGGCGGCTCCCTCAATAAATAACCCCCGCTTAGGAAGAAAGAGGTTCGCAGGCGATCACGAGAATGACTGTAGTGACAATTATCCATTTTGATTATAAGGCTTTCGGAGGGTTTGGTATCCGTTTATTTACAAGATGTACTGTGACTGCCAGATTCTGCGCACCAAGGCTCATGCCCTCAATCCGAAGTGACTTCCTCAGTATTGTGTTCTCTTTTCTTTGCAGGGACTTTCTGCAACTCCCATGTATTTAAAGTATTAATGAATCGCTATGCTCTGCCGTTGTTGTCTATTTGCTTAGGCTGGAGGATAATTTTTCTTCTTCCAGGACTCAATTCTACCATTACACCATCAAGATCATCCCATTGTCAGCATTGCAGTGGTCGCTTCCATAAAACCTGGTGGTTCGCCAAAATCCGAGTCTAATGCGTCCATCTCAGGTTGACGTACTAAATGGTAGAGATCTTCCTCCAATAGATCCACAGGGGCCTGTGGATGATTTGAGCGGAGATGCTTTGTCTCTGTGCACTCCCGATATTGAGCATATTACAACGCAAAGCTCCCAAAACTCTAAACTCCAGAATGATGGACGGACCTATTCAAACCCAAAGCTGATAGGCACGGGAGTTGCTATTTCCCCAGTCCAATTTGTCGCGGTGATGCTTCAATTTCTCTTGTCAAGTGGAGAAGCCCGTGCGTCGCCAGGGAAAGCCAAACACTCACAGGCCACAGTTAACATACTCAGTTCAGCTGTAGAAATCTTACTTCAGGAGACTTTTACTGACAAAGAAATAAATGGGGAATACAGAGAGCTACCCCCTAAAAAGGCTATACCCAATTCCCGACGCGAGCAGACAGTGAACAGAGTTACCATCAAACGCCATGCCCAAGGCTGGATAGGCGATCTTGTGAGGCAAAACACACCTTCCAACGCAATCCTGCCTGCGATTTTAATTCAAGAATTGAAATACCACTATCCTGCCTATTATAGGGCTTTGCATGCTTTACCATTGATTCTTCAGCACATGCCAATTTCTTTGAAATCAAGGTTGGCTGCAAAAGCGAAATCAAAACCATTGAGGATGGCAAAAAAGCTTCTCAAGCGTTGTGGACTTTATTTTATAGCATAGTTATAATATTACATCCTCATTCATCGAATTTAGTCTGAAATCGTATTTTTTTAACATTTTACATGCAATATAGTGAAATAGAGTACTGGGCATTCATCTTTCTGAATTCCACGGCTTGCGGCCTGTGAATGCCCTGCCACGAAAAGGGCAAATTTCTTGGCTCATGACACATTTCCTCAACCTAAGCTGACGCAAGCAGATATTAAGTGAAATTAGCTATCTAACCAAAATTCCTTATGTTACATTGAACCATCTCCATGCAATATTGTACATTGACGATATGGGGTTTGGAAATAATGACAAGGCATTGATATTGGTTTTATGATAACTCGTCAAGTACCTCTATGGTAACATGAAGACTAAAATCGGATAATACCCACCCCCTTTTATTTGTGAGAGCTTTTCCTCAAAATTATATTCATCCAGGCATTAGTGTTCTCATAGGTATTTCAACCACCATGAAATCCTGTCGTTTACAGTAGTTGAACATAATCAACACTATTTCCTTTTTCATCCGTAGACTGCATTATTTCCTTTCAATTCTACTCATTTACTTGTAAA
Source organism: Penicillium goetzii (assembly GCA_037043885.1). Lineage (NCBI taxonomy): Eukaryota > Fungi > Ascomycota > Eurotiomycetes > Eurotiales > Aspergillaceae > Penicillium > Penicillium goetzii. The sequence goes on from JAWLST010000040.1 coordinate 217,178, forward strand.
TCCTTGGTATTCAATACAACATACAGTTCATTCCAATCAACTCATCAGTAATTAGAGGCAAAACCTCATAATTATCTCTTGTTTATATTGGGGATTGCTACATGGCTACAACCTATCAGTTGGAAGTTGAGTTTTCAAAGCAACAAAATGGCTGAAATTCCATTAACGGTCCAGTGTATACGCAAACTGCTGGTCTTGAGAACCGCTCTAAATTCTGAGGGACATGGAAACGCCGAGGATTCTAAATTAGCTTGCCTATCTGTTTTGGTACCCATCACATTACACAGATTTTGCAAGAAAAATGTAACCTACTCGCTCTTATTCGCTCTTATATGACAAGCTCCATATAACAAGCTGTAGGAACAGATTCAACTTCCTATGTGCCACTTCGTCCACATTCTTGCTTCTAGATTCCATGTTTGGGTCCGATGTTTCGGACAACCACGCCAGAATGGGCAATACAGTTAGAAATTCCAGTATATCGATTGTAAAACCGGTTTCGTTTACAGAGTGCGTAAATCTTCCACATTGTCTCTCAATATGATTGCATTTTTGACACGTTTTAGGACCCGATTATCCTCGACAAATTCGGCTTTCACATTTACGGCAGAACGAATAGCCTCACATGTGCAACGGGGTTCGAGTCAGATAGGTTCAAGTACGCTTACATGGCAAACCTCTCAGCACCGCTCCCTGGTCGCATCATCGGATCTTTCACTCACATCAACTTACCCCCGGCCGACCAACACTGTTAGTTCAATTTGGAGAAACTCAATCACCTCCAGCCTAGCACACAAATATGGAATTATCTCAGCCATTGGCTCCGAACTACAAGCAAAAGAACCACCGAAGTCGACTAGCCTGCTAAATAGCTCGGGCCAGACGACAGACCCAATGGTAAATGGGCAGGACCAGGCGTATCTCTCACAGAGTGAGAGTCTGATCGTCGCCTACGCATCCAAGACTGTGGAGTGCGGACCCAATTTGTCGTCCATGAGTTCGTGGATAAAAACCCCACCACCTAGTGTACCCATCCATTCCAGATCAACACAAGTATGTTGTGGCATACAGGCATCACAGATCTCCTATCACGCCTCCCAGCCAACATCATCCCAACTTTCATTCACTTTTTCCCACACCCAGTTAACCGACGTTAACGATCCAACTTGGAAGTCCAGTTCAATAATCCCGAGCAAAACACACAGAAATGGATTGATCCCAGTGAATAAATCGGAACCATTGCCCCTGCAACGGCCTGAGTTGACTGATCTGGCGGAGAGTCAGTACCAGATGACAAATACGTATAGCAAGGAGCAGGTACCAGCGTCCATAACACGGGATGACAACCAGGTTGCTGCAGATACATCTACTACTCAGCGAAAGATTTCTGCGCAGTCGTCCATGAGCGCTTTGATAACAACGTCAGCGCATGATCCTTTACATCTTAAGGGACTTACACACACTCCAACGTATGCCCCGAAGAGCTTCCAGTCTAACGGACTAATGGTGGATGTAGGTCCGTCGGTGCTTACATCGAGGCATCCGAGTGAATCGCTTCCGTTGGGCAGTCTTCTCTCAATAAGCAAAGCACCAGGAGGTGGGCGACAAGTCCACGCGTCAGTTGAAACCATATCACTAGATTTGGACGTATTAGACTCTCTCCTAGATCGTGAACCCAATGATAAAGAAAATGTCGGAGATTCATTATTTCTTCACTCACTGTCCCCTTTAAAACATATTGAACAAACGCAACAGATGCTGCAGACACAGACTACTGTCGGGGATCCTTCTCTGTCTCTATTTATATCAGTGTCAAACTCGAAGCAGGAGGGACAGGCATCCACTCTAACAACTGGTTCCTCTCATCTGACAGTTTCCACTGATTTGACACATATCACTAGTACAACATTGGCAGCTACACTGGATGGGAGCGAAACATCGATGCCAATTCATAAAAAGGCCCTGGGAGTCATTTTGGGGAGCATTTCCAGCGCAGCAGTGGTTTTCTGTGGGATTTTCTTTTTGCATCGTTTATACTACAGAAGCCTGCCGCATGGCAGGAAGGGCCCCACTTATATTGGACATGAACAAACGGGTCTACCTTTCGATGACTCCCAGTATCGGGAAATCTCTCGCTTTTCCGAGGATTCATAGCAATCACCACTGATTTGTGGTTGAATCGTCATGCGTCAACATAAATGAACCCGGTCCGGACCGCTCACGAATCAAAACCCCCCTGCGATTGGTGTACACATCGTTGAGCCGATCAGACATCCAACTCTAATTCATCATATAAATTCTTACTTGATTATTCATGTGGTAATATGGCCATGTAGAGACTATTGGTGGGGCGAACAAGGTACGAAGTTCTTGATTTAACGGCTGATGCAGGCCTGAAGAATTTAAGAACCGCGAACCGCGGACCGCTAAGAGAGCTGCCAAAGACCCTTCGTGAATTTCTGCGTGCGTCTGGATTCATCGTCTTAAGAGCCGAGCGGTTCGGTCTTGGTGGTTGTTTGATACTTAAGTATCCTATAGCTTATCTAAACGCTTGTGGATTGAAGTATCATAATCCAAAATATCGCCTTTGCTATGGTGCTTGGGGCGGACGACTCGGGTGGGAATTACAATTAATCACTTAACTGGCCACTTACAAATATTACGTATTTTATAACTAACGTGTCGTGGATGCACCGCGGAATTTATCATCCTTACTACTATTGACTATTTTAGCGTCTGTGGCGGGTTACACGGCAGGTGGCATGGTATCTCCCGAGTGATAACTAGACTTACTATTTAAGCGAGGATTCACCCAACTAGCTAATTACACGCAGAAAAGGCAACAAGTTTGGGCACTAGCTGCTAAGAAGGAAGTTAGGAAGCGCAAGGCGCTATTCTGGCGTAGACGCCTAGGTTGAAGTGTTCCCGGTCTGACTATCCATAGATGGGGGAGGGTGCCATCATCTCCTATCCCGGCACAAGTGAAGACTGTTGCGCTATACGGTGCATGCTTGTGCATATTTCGGTGCGTGTGTTGTCAAAAAAAATCTTTTTTGCACCAGACGGCCGAATTCCTCAGCCCCAGCAGCCGTACTCAGCATCCAATTTATCGTTGTAGAAGGGCTTTCCTTTGGGCCCTTTAATCTATCCTTCCAGCGTTTTCTCTCGGGCAGGCAGAAGAGAAAAAATCTACGGGGATCTTGGCTTACCGCAAGAGCATGTCGCTAGGAGTCGCCATGTTGAAACCCCTCGTAGTATTTTTTGAAACCACCATGGCCATTACGTGCAGCTATCAGCAAGCCGAGTACATACCCTCAGAATATCATAAATCCGGCCGAGCCAGTCACCAGGTTTAGCGGTTCAACCAAATCACCCCATATAATATTTCAGAACTTCATATTTCCAACGTTTGAGTCGGATCACATAGTCTCAAGCTATCTTGGTATTTACTTTATTATACTGAATAACTTTACAGGCTCTAGAAATTGTGGGGAAATGATAAAAATGTATATTGTAGCGGGGAAACCGTTGCCAGAATATCCTTCGAGCGCATTCTGTTGGTGACAGCCTTTTCATTTGGTTTAGTCGATTCATTCTTGTTGGAACTCTCTCTCTGTTGTCATGTTTTTTTTTATTCTGTTCATGTTGTTTATTCTGTTTGTTCCGTTTGTTCCGCTATCCGCATCGAAAGCTTCATGTATGGGGATAGGCGGAAGAGGAAGAAGACCCCGTAGAGATTCACATATACAACTATCTGTCAGTCTAGTCGATTTCATGACAACGCATTCATTTTCGGTTTTATAAAGATTTCATTCCTGTCAGTCGTATCCTCACTTCTCTTTCACCACAAGATCTCTAGGCCCACTAGCTTGTGGGCTGTTGGTATCTTGCCGGTCTTGTCGATTTGTCCTGTCTTAGAGATCCCATTTCCCCACTGGCTATGCTGTATGGGTTGGTTGATTCATGCGCCAGCTGCTTGACCAATTTCGTGCCTCGACCTGTCTGTCCCGATCAGACTGCCATTAGTGCACCCCCTTGTTTAATATGTACATATCTCTGTCGCTCGATCAGGATATAATTTTGGTAACATACGTAAGTAATAATTTTCAAAATACGCCAGCTATGCTACTTTACCTCTGAGACTGGTGTTTATAGTATATTGATAACAAAATCGGAATATGTTCTCGTTGTTGAATGAGCATTGCGCTAAGTGATGTTTGGAGCGAGCAAATATAAAGCCGCTCGGAGTGGTCGAGTTTGGCTACAGGCCTCGTCACTGAGAACAGCTGACAGAAAGCCAGGCACGTAATGGTTTTTCTCCATTCGCTATTCAATTTGTGGAGCACTTTAACGATGTTGCTACAAGGCCAGGCGCATCTTATCCAATCCCCCAGCGTCTACCTGCTACAGCCTATGAGCCACGATGGGAATGTTGGATGTTGTTGAGCGACACTTGCTTGATGGTTAAGTGGGAAAAAAAAAAAAAAAAAAAAAAAAACTTGTCAGTTCTACTGGTGCCTAAATTTCCATATCTTATGACTAACATTAGATCCTGATACGCTCTAGTAACGAGTTCCTCAAATGTACACTGCATAACGAAATCTCCGAGGAATCCCGTTAAATTGGCGACTAAGCATTGCAAGGCTAGAAAGATATTGATTTTTGAATTTTCTCAGGCGGAAGGAGATAAACTTTTTATTTCTCAATAAATGCAACAGATTTCTATTGATGCCATCTCGTAGCAGTTTCAGGTGTGAATGTGGATTCTTGACTGGGAAATTCACATATAGCTACGGCTTTCTCTAGGAAGCTTTAGCTTTATTCCGCAGTCTCCGATACTCTCCTAACAGTGCTCCAATATTAGAGTATATTTTATAACCCGTCAACAATCGCAAGGATAGTATCTCGAGTTTCCCACGACGACCAGAGTACCAGGTATTGAGTTTCTTGGCAGCCATTTCGAAGAAAATTCCGTCGTAAAATAGTCTTTATCAGACTTTTTTGTCCTAGACGTGATGACTTGAGAAGATCGTTTAAGCCATTACTCTATCAATGTATAAAGACTGAAGCTTACTTCTATGTTGTCTCCGCTCATATATCCTAGAGTAAGGCGATCCTTTCCGCTGCTGTCGGTGGATGTATCTGAAAAATAGGGTATATCTTCTGTATCAGAGACTACAAATTCTCTATCCTCACTTGTTGACGACGGGACATAATCCGATTCATGATCAGAGCAGGTTACGTCTAGGGTGTCAGACGCGTCTGAATCCAGTTCGTAATCACTGGACGAGATGCTTGCGTCCCCCTTGTCATCATTAGCCGATTTTGACATCGTTTGAAAATGGGATCATGAGATAAAATATTGAAGCGTAGAATGTGGCCTGGGATGATTATATAGGATATTTGACTAGGTTCACCAACCCGGGCAATATGATGTTGTGTCAGATATCGTTTATAAAACGTGGATCATATTAATAAAGATGACTCAATTTTTGATATGCGACTTTGTTAATAATCTAAATCCTGATTGTTCAAAGCCCAAGGACATTACTATTTATTTCCAAGGGGCCCTTTGACACTCAAGCTCTGAAGCAATTCATCCCTGCCTCCGCAAATTGAGATTTAAAATGAAAGTGAATTGAAGTAGAAAAATAGAAGAGAGCTAGGTCAAACATTATAGATCGTTTTCAACACGATTAAAAGTATCTTGCATCTCGGTTAATTTACTGTATTTTATACAGAGTTTGCGACAGCTCCTCCAACGATTGGTTTGAATATATTCAATGTGAGCAACGAGTATTATGATGGGCAAATGAAGTGGAACCGACGGCTGCGACATCTTTTGCATCTTCCGGCGAGAATCGAATAATCCTAGAGTCTGCTTCATGGCTATCAAAGAGGTCGTCGATCCATTTATCAACTGACATTTGGTCCCACGAATCGTTTTCAGCCTTCATCGTTGTGTAACATTGGCGAAGAGATGCAACCTTCGCTTCGATTGCACGACGGGATGATTTGAATCTCAGTCTCAGCATGAGGGAGCGAAGGGATTTTGACTGAATACCTCGAGATGGAAAGTAAAGAGCAATCACAATCTCTTTGTCCGACCATCGGGATCTGTTTCGCATTTTCTAGAGTTTAACTTCAATACCTGCGAGTAATTCCCCCTCCTGGACAAAATCTCAGAAATTATATGTTAAGGTTTGTATGCAGTGATGTGAGACGGAGAGAAATGGGGCTCACAGTTTGGATTGCACGTCCTCATTAAAGGGATTGCACGTCCTCATTAAAGGACATTTCTCCATTGTATCGAAGAGAACGTAATGGTGTATACGGCCGTCGAGTCGAACATAATTCAGCAGGTTGTCAGAATCTCTGCAAAGTTATCAGCACGATATGAGGGACAAGCTGGCAAGGCAGACCATCGAACAGGTGTTTCAAATTTTGAATTAGTTATGTGTCGAAGATCTAGTACAGACTAATATTGTACCCAACATGGAAAATAATTACACGGTGTGGAGTTCCTTGGCATTGTATTGACATTAGTGATGCCATCACCTTATGAGGGAGAGAGAAAAATCTTACTCCACGCCCCTATTTCCACTTCAGTGGCAACCTAATAATTTGCTTTTCCCCTCAGAATGATTGGATACAGAGAGTGTCAATTTAGCTGCCCCTCTTTTCTCTCCTCGAACCAGCAATTGTTTTGGCCGTTGTTTTTTACTCTTTTTGCTTAACATCCCAAATCGGTTCTACCTTATCACTGCGTATAAATATAAGAATCCCCCTTCGGCCCAACTCATGATTCACGCACTCATCGTGATTATATCCCCAAAGCTTAAATTGTAACAATGGGAACAGGAGAAGTTAAAGGAAAGAATAAGCAGGGAAAGTCGGCTATTGAAAGTCGATCTAAGGACCAGAATGCTCGTGTACCAAATGGAAGAACGGCAATCCTGGAGCAGAAGAAACTTTTAAGGCAACGCAAATCAGACAGAGCCAAGCAAAAGGCAACCCAAGAGAAAGAGCTTGCAAAGCTTAAAAGGGAAATTGAAGCTGTCAATGCTCGTATGAAAGAAGATACGAACCAGGAAAATCGAAGTGAAATGGAAAGCTCATTGAAAGTCCTACTATCTTCACGCGCTCAGATAGAAAGGGATTTAGAAATCGTTGATTCAGATCTCATGGAGATTGACTCCGATATTACCCGGCTTGAAAGAGGTGAACCTAATAAAGTGGACGACAATATCCCTCAAGGGACAGGAGAAAGCGAAGCAACAAATACAACAGAACAGAAAAGCGAAACCCCAGGGAATGGTAATCCAGAGATCAATCAGCAAAGTGAAGATACTGGAACACCAGCTACGGAAATTTCTACGAAAGAGACAAATTTGCATAGCGCAGATAACGACGTCAACCAATTATTTGTCTCCCAAACGCCACCTTTAGACAGCAAACAGTCCTCCAATAAGGAAACGTCCCAAGAGCAGCTGTCAGACAACAAACGGTCCTCCGATGGAGAAATAGGACGACGTCCAAAGGACTTTGCGGACTTTATCATTGATATCACACAAGACGACGACTCTCCCAGTTTTTCCTTAGAAGAGGGAACAGTTCTGCTCAGGGCACGAGGTGGAAAACTTTCTCTCAACTCGTATGGGCCAAGAAATAGCCCTATGTTCATTTGGAGTACAAGTCCAGCTTCCTATAGAGTGAAGAAAGTGACAAACCTGCTTGGACAGCCCCACAAACAAGCCATGGAAAGAGACGATGAAACTGATTCACTCGTTTATAAGGGCAAAATCGGCCCTATAAAAGCAGTCGCTTGGCTACCTAGAAATGGTGGGGATTCCATGCTGGGTCTACTGAAATCTGTGGAGGAGCTCAATCCCTCCAATAAAGAAAGAGACTCCGATTATAAATACCCATTCAGCACCGTACTAGTGGACCTGGAAGGAGGAGATGAGCAAGTGCAGTCAGTCTGGATCGACCGTTCAAAATACAAATGGCTAAGTAGCGCGGGGAAGGACTCAAGTAAACGGACAGACAGGAAATTCTATGAGAAGGCATGCACCCAAGTGAAGAACTTTCGGGACTGGGCTGGAACAAACTTGGATATTGACTGGGAGGGAGAAGCACGGGAAGGTAGAGATGATCGAAGCCCCACTCCCTTAGAAGAAACGCCAGAGCCGGAAGATATCGCCCAAAATACCCCAAGAAAGAACAATCCGGCACAAGCCGCATCAAATCCAGCCGCATCAAATCCAGCTGCCTCAAACCAAGCTGCCTCAAACCAAGCTGCCTCAAACCAAACTGCCTCAAACCAAGCTGCCGCAAATCAAACTGCCTCGAACCAAGCTGCTGTGAGCTTGAACAGTTTAAATAGAGAAAAAACGTCTTTATCACAGGATAACCAGGCTACAGCTTTGGGTGGGGGGGATGAGGAAGATCTGGAATCGATCAGCACATTCTATGAAGCATTACTAGACAAGAAGGGGGTTGACTCTACAATCCCATGGAAAGAACTCCCTGATGCACTGTTTGCAGAATTTCAAGCTGCCGCCAAGATATACATCAGACATTTGAAAAAGCAGAATATCAGTGTTGTGGACGACATGGGCATCGGAAAGGGCTTTAAAAAAGGAACCTTCTATACCCCCGTTGCCTTAGCTGCCTGAGAAAATATGCATAATCGAATATTATCCCAGCTGAGCCCGAATGACCACATTATAAGGATTAGAGGGTTAGCATATCATTTACTGGGCGGGTTGATGATGTGAAAGCGTACTATTTATTTATCTCGGCTTTTTATACCTGCGTGGACGTCATCGCCGGCGATGAAAGTTCTTCCATTCAGCCATAGAATTAAATGACCTTTTTGTTCCTTTGATTTTGACTTTATCATGTTCTCCACATCTAAACAACTTGAAAGGTTGAGAATAATATCGTTTTAACTGTTGCAAGTGCATATCCGGTTCGCTTTGAGAAACGAAAAAATAATCATCTGCATGAATATCTAGACAACCAAGAGATTTCTGTCAACTCGATCGTCACGCTAAATACATAGTCTCTTATTTCTGTGTGAGATGAAGAACATTATTGCTTCTAAGTCACATGAGGTTCAGACCAGCAGGACCTACTTTCTCACAGTTGCTTTGTCAAAGTTAATTTCTGTAGTCTTAGTTAGCCAGACTTCGTAAATAAATTCGATGCACAGGAATACTGTACACACACACACGCAATTCATTAACGCCCAGCGGCAATGGGCAACTAAAACTGATTCTATCAATACAGGTCTTAATATATATATGCCATGTCTCCTTTGAGCCCCTACAAGGATCATTGCCGTATGTGTCCTCTCAGTGGTCGATATCACAGCGATCCTGGTGGGGTAGTAATTTGGTTAGTAGTTTGGCTTGAAGGCGCTTCTTCAAGTGTTCAACATCCTATCTTCGGCAGTTGAAGCGCGTCCACCATATTAGGCACAAGGTGGTAGGTGTAGGTTGGTGAGAATGGTGTCATTGTGTTGGTCGACGTGGTTATGTGGCCTCAAGTCGGCCCGTGGCGATTGCGAATCGTATGAGGCTCGCACAGCTTCCAAGTTCGGTGTCCATTGCTGATTATCAGAGGGCGATTTTCCTCCCAGAAAGAAGGAGACATTGCCCCGGTGAGATCGGCTGCATTACAATAGTGCTGTTCATTGTGCGGTCCACTTCCGACATCGAAAGAGGAAGTGTTCCGCGGTCTCTCTTGCTTGTCACATGCACACTGGTCTGTCTCTGCAACGTTGATCCGATAGAGATAGCCATTGAGTCTGGCCATGCAAGTCCGGAGCTGGGCCAGCACGCTCGCTTCCTTCCAAGCTAATCGATCATACAGCTTTCGAGTGTGGGAATACTGTATTGTACTACTCGAACAGGGGTCATAATGAATACTCTTTCGTTTGCGTTTCGCGTAGCAATTGTTCCCACTCGTATTACGGTTGCTATAGCGCTACGTACCTAAGCCATTTATGGGATATTTCAAGTTCCCCATCACATTCTTTCTTCTTGAAGTATTCATCTTTGCATCCAAGGTTGTTCTGCTTCAATCTACCGTCTCACAAACATTTTCAGGGACATCAGCATGGGTCTCGAGAACTCCACCTTACTTCTCTACATATTTCATGAGGGCCCTTAAGTGGCGTTTTTGCATTCTGAGGGGCCTTTCCCCAGATCTTCCTAGCAATATTGTCTTTCAAGGCGATATGGAGGCCCGGGACATCACATCACACGATCCACGTGGCGTCAGACGCAATGTTGGCCTTGGACCTGCTTCAGCGTCAATCTGAGTATCTCGGTCTGCGAGCATTCATGTGGTTACCGATGAATTTCCTCTCTCAATCTGTTTTGAAGAATATGACGAAAAGAGCTCCACTGTCTTCTTTGTAGTTGATCGATATCTGAAGCTGGATCTTGTAGGTTCTCGAGGCAATCCCCAGATCCAGTGTTTGACATTTTTGCATCACCACGGAAAATTTATTTACAATTCTTTTTCTCTGTCTCTCCTCTCCTGTCTCAGTATTCGCTGCGCAATGCATTCTTTTCCTATATAATGGGCTCTTGTCACAATCTGCTTTACTGGGGGAAAGGGTTCTCCTCATGGTGGTAGAGAAGTGTCAGGTGTCAGGTGTCAGTGGTAGTAATCTTAGAAGCGAATACACATATTATATCTACTAGTCCTTTTTGTAAGTTATAATGAACGATCCGTTGATAGAATTACTACGGCGAATCTCTCATTGACTATGTGCTAATTATGCTTAGGAACCAGACCACGAGAGACAATCGAAGAATGTAGCCGTTACACCGGATACAGGCTCGCTACCTGCATATGCTTCTGCGAATATACCAACAGGTGCCGTCAATGCTGCTTAATATGATATGGCATCGGGGATGGCCCAGACTCAATCGACAGCGCACTTGCTGCGGCAATATATACCTATTATCGGGTTTCGTCGTTCAGTCGCCCCCCACCCCCGGGCTCCTCCAGCCTTTCACTAACTGCGCTATATATAGACTGCAGGTTGGTCGAGCTCACCTACTAGGCCGCACTGCTATGCAATGCAGTTCGGGATGTGGTGGTCTGCTCCCTCTAGCCCAGTTTCTCGACCTAGCACCTCGCCGGGCTTGGTTACGGTTTAGCGTGCCCCGTTCTAGGTCAGTCTCTGGCCCTCGAATTCGTTGATATGCTATACTTTTTCGCTTTGCTATTGGTCAAGTGAAAAACTGCATAACCCTCTTCAGTTCAGCCTATTCCCATCTTGCGCATCTTGCGCATCTTGCCCATCTTGCCCATCTACCCACTGTATAAACATAGACGTGTGTAAGTGTCCGTGTAAAATACATTCCCCAGGGACCGATAATCGTATCGTAAGATCACAGACAGAAAACGTTCTAAAACGAGATTTGGAAGACCTTGTCTAATCAGACCTCACATATGACGGATTTATCTTCCGGCAACAAATATGTGAGAGACTTGGAGGTTTACTTGATCATGAAAACTACCCTAGCGACGTGAAGGTAATTATGCTTATTTTCATGCAGGGATCTATCATCCATAGATTTATCAATGGCGGCTTGTGGTCAGTGAAACCAAAAATGCTTTCTGAAAATTAGGGAATATATGCAAGAGCATGTTGCAAATTCGGAGGTACTGCCTAGTTGCAAGCACACTTCGGTATGATCCGAACGTAGAGGGGCTAAATTGTGAGAACAGTTGGACAGTCCAGAGGCCCCAAATAGTACAGAATATGGGATATTTGGCTTGTATTAGCAGAGTATTTGCCTATGTGAGAGCTTCGCCGTAGCCATCGGCTTCTTGAGATGGTTGCGCTAAAAACATGGGCGATTATTAGGAAAAATTCATCTTCGGGAAAGCGCTACCGGAAACCCAGTCTTTTTGTTTTCGTTGGGCACTTATCATTTGAACCGCATATTCTGGATGATGAACACTGTTTTGCTTGGGCCACCTTCGAAAGTGTAAGGAGGTTGATAGTCAACGCAAGCTACGAATCTTATAATCCTGGTGGAAAATATGTATAAGAGAAAATATGTATAAGACTGTTCATTTCCTGTTTTAGCGAACTGTATCTACGAATGGATGTGAAAGGCAATGGATCTTTCGCTATACTATGCTATGTTAATTGGTGGCTTTTATGCAACCCTGATCCTTATTCGCATAACGTCTCATCTAAAAGACCCTGCAAACTATCTTTCGGTATTCATTTCTAAACATCTCATTTACCCAAATTTAGTCACTCGCCACCAGCTATGTGGCCCTTGGAGCCGGGCTCATGTCCTCTTGGGTCTTTGGTACATTATAATTAACATTTTTTTCCTTTCATTCCGAGTTTCAACAGTAATTATAGCTGGACGTCGTGCCGGGACGCTGTCGGTGATCAATATGGGCTTGCTCTTTCCCACAACGCATCTAAGCCTCTTTGCGGACATTATTGGGATCTCACAGATTACCTGCAGACAAATACACCGGTTTGTTGGCTGGTTAGCGCTTATTCTTCTCTCATTCCACATCACAGTGGTCATGATTGTGCAAGGGCAGACCTGGAACTTACGCAATGAAGGAAACATTTTTGCCGTCATTGTAAGTGTCTATCTATCTCCAAAATGCGGCTAGTAACTAAACGATCAAAGGGTGCAGTTTCAGTGGCAGCGATCGTTTTACTATCGATTCCGTTTTTCCGCCGATCCTTTTTTGAGGTCTATCTTCGAGCGCATCAAGCTTTTGCTGCCGTGTGCATATACTCCACTTTGCGGCACCTTCCCTCCGAAGGCCTTGATCCACGAATGTATATTTACGTACCACTCGGGGTTCTTACTTCTACAACAGTCTTGTATATTGCGATTCTCATGTTCCGCAATGGGATTCTTCCTCCAAGACCATATCCTCGAGCATCTATCACCTGTGATAGAGTAAAACAACCGTACAAGTTTGCAGGACAAGAGGGGGCGACATTGAAAATTCGTGTGGTCCTGTCGCGACCACTGAAGATAGAAGCTGGCCAATATGTGAATCTTTGGATGCCTACTGCTAGCCTGTGCTCCTGGGCTCAAGTCCATCCTTTCATGGTAACGTCTTGGTCTCCAGAAAAACAAGATGTACTAGAACTCTTTGTTCAAGTACGTCGAGGCCTCACGAGAACCCTTCATTCCCGTGCAGCTTTAGATGGATTCGCTTCATATACTGCCGTTGTTAGCGGCCCATATGGAGTAAGCAAATCTGTCAGCGAATATGAATGCGTCTTAGCTATCGCAACCGATTTTGGTATTGCTGGGGTCATTCCGTATCTGAAGCAGCTTTTCTACGGATATAACACATCTACATCGCACGTGCGACGCGTGCACTTTGTTTGGCAAGTGCAGAACCTGGGTATGTATAATGTTAGTCAATTTGAAGGGGGTAATATTAATTTTTATAGATATTGCTGTTTCTGCTGAGCCGCTTTTGAATAGTCTTTTAAGTGACGACGTCTTGGATCAAGGCTATGCGAGTAAGCATCTTTCCAAGGCCTTTCTCATTGCTAACTTGTGGAAAGATACTCGAAATGTCATTTTATGTAGCCTCTCAACATATGATTGGGGGTGGGAAACCATTTGGTAACCACGGCCGAGCTGTCGTCTTCAATGGTATCCCCAAGTACGAAGAAATAGTGTCAGAAGAAGCTTCTGGTAGCCGAATCCAGAGACTTCCTGACACACCTGAAGAACAAGGAAAGACCCTCGTACTAGGTGAGATTCTCCGAGTATCTTGCTAGACACACAGCGCTAATCTAATTCTACAGTGTCCACATACCCCACAGTGCGGGATGATCTTAGGGGGATTGTTTGCAAGCACCTGAGTAAAAAGCTCTCTATGCATGAAACAGATTTCCAGCCGGTTCCTTAGACCGGGATTGTTGAGGGTTTTCAACCTGACATTTAATGATGCGCACAACCTCTCTTTGGCTTTATGTATCAGTAATCTAGAGCAAAAATTCGTGTGATCAATTCCCTTCGATCCCATTCTGCCAAGTCACAAGCTTGACCCAACAAACAATTCGGGATTCACTATTCTGGTTCAGGTACTATGAGGATACAAAGTTAAGCGGTTTGGAGCTATTCGTTTTAGTTAATTTATGACGTTGAATTAGCGTGCCATTGAGTCAGCGATGCTAGACGAATAGGGTGCGTCACGATGCCATATATTTTGATAGCCCAGAATTTCTGAACAACATGTCACTACGCTCCAAGCTGTCTCATTTTGAAACTCAAGGAGACTGGGGGAATACATCCGTGCTCTATCCCCCTTTCAACAGGGCCCACTCATATTATAAAATTCCCCAGTTGGATATTTGGTTCATTGATTTTCGAAGGTATTCGTGAGCCCAGGACGTATGGATCCCGTAGTTGACGTATCATAGGCAATACTCGTTGAAATTTTACAAGGTATTGCATAGATGCCACAGAAGACGACGTCTACTTTTTACTGCGATCCGTAGATGCTCAACAGCATTAACATTCCGGCTCAAACGGTAAGCAGTTTGGAGTGTTTCATTTGCGCGTAACATCTATAGAAGGGCGGAATTTCTATATAGTCATCACTAAAACTAGCATTGCTATTGCAGTTGGCACTTCACTTCTCTCCACTTTTGTGCTTGAGAGGTCTATCGCCCCTAATAATTGTATCGAAATGAAAGGGTATTAAGATAATGCTACCACCTTTCGGGATGCGATTACTCGGCTTGTACCTATCCCCACTAGCTATTCGTACAATTCCAGAATAGTTCTTCCATCAATTTGTTCAATTGGTTCTATCGGGACATATCCACCCGTCAGAATAAGCAAAGATATGTTGTACGTAGTCTTGCTGGGCTGCGGCTCCCGCCGTATGGGTTCAGGGGCATTGGATGAGGACTTGGAACACACATCTATTTACATGAATCAATTTGGCCTTTGCTTTGGAGCATATATGCTGTCCACTTAGCTGTGTACACAATACCTAGCTGGTGATATCAACAGGTTCCTTCAGTACTACCATTTGCGGAATCCCGCGACCCCTTAATATGCGCAAGCCGGGCCATTATTGAGTTGTTAGGTTGAAGAAAATCCCGACTATAACCAGGTAGGTTAAAATTTCCGATAGCTGGCTAAGGTACACAGTGTTACAAGAGCCGTCACGCTAAATATATCCAATTGTCATACAAGACACAAGGTATAGTAGGTCACTAAATATAACCCCTGTCTGGGTGGAACGTTACTGTTCGATGCCTCAACAGAATTTGATTACTTTGATACTTGAATGGTGGAAAGTCTGGAGCCCTTTGACTATGCGGTTATATTTCTTCCCGTATTCACCGAGCCAATCGAAGAGAGCAGTTCAATTCGATGCCTTGGCAAGAGCATCAAAGCTAGAAAAGAAAACAGAAAGGATCCAAAGATTTGGGAGACGAGTTCTGATGCACGTTCCGTCAAAAGTTATCATCACCATTTGGAAATAGTTATTTCTTTAGTTCAACTCCGCCGGGTCTCAACATACCAACAGTCTGATCCGTCCACACTGTAGGAGTCATGACGTCAGATACATCTTCCAAAGAGGAACGGAATTTACCCATCGGTTCGCTTCAGAAATAGCCGTTCGGGCACATCGGTAGAAAGCTGCCAAAACTGTTATATTGACTTGTATGTTCATGGTTTTTTGTGATTCAGCCAGCAGAAGTACCAGCAGGCGCGAGGATCCCCAGATAGCATATAAAATGCGGCTGCTCATAATGTATTTTTAAAGCTAAGTCTATCAATACGGAAGTAACCTTGTAGTTGAGTAATACGTTGCATAATCGAAAATATTTGAAGTATAAAATGCTTTTGAAAAGTCTTTGAAGTGGATTACTTATAATACTATGACCTAGTGGTAAATTCTTCTTCATTTTAGGAACACGAGCTCAGTCAACGAGTTCGAGCGCTTGTGCGTGTATTGGCCATTAGGATACTTAGATTCTACACCATACGCATGTCGTTAAGCGGGAAGAGAACGAAAGATATATTTATCGCATTTTGATGTTTACTCCTCGCAAATTTATACGCGAATGTCCTCACACATATATATTCCTATTTTCTCACTTCCCTACATAAAAGTTTGATGACCAAGTTGTTGTGACTCAAGAATATGCGGTCTAGCAGATATAGACCCTCAGACTGCCCTAGTATCCAGTAATTATCGGCCGCGGTACCTTGGGAACTTTCACCATTCAAAATCTCGGCAATACAAATACCGAGATTTACCTCTTCGACTCTTCATTGATGCCCACCAACCAGTGTTGACAACTCGATTAGAGGTTCTATATGCGAATCTTCCGAGCTTTATTTCATCATGAAAATTTTTCTTCATTTATTGGGCCTAGGATAGGTCGCAAATGCTGCTGTGGTTCTATCCCAGGGCAATAAGACCACTGAAATAAATGCTCGTGACACGGCCGGATATCGTTCCGTTGCTTATTTTGTCAACTGGGTCAGCCGTCCCTCCGGATTTACCCCTGGATAAGCTTGGTTAACTGGAACGTAGGCTATCTATGAACGCAATTTTCACCCACAAGATCTTCCCGTTGAGAAATTAACGCATGTTTTGTACGCGTTTGCTAATGTCCACCCCGACACAGGCGAGGTCTACCTGTCAGACCCTTAGGCAGATATTCAAAAACATTATCCTGGAGATTCCTAGAGTGAACTAGGGACAAACGTTTACGGATGTGTAAAGTAGCTGTTTCTACTTAAACAAAAGAATCGAAAGCTGAAAGTCCTTTTGTCTATTGGCGGTTGGACGTACTTAAGCAACTTTGCTAGTCCGCTGAGTATAGCCTTTAGTAGAGCGACATTTGCTTCCTCCGTAACGACCTTAGTTAAGAACCTTAGGTTTAACGGTATTGATATTGATTGGGAGGTTGTCTATTTCCACTATCCTATTATTTAATAAGAAATTCTACTAACTGGACTAGTACCCTGCCGATAGTATCTAAGCTAGCAATATAGTTTCCACTCTATAATAATTAAGATCTGTAGGTACACTATACCCTTGTAATTAATGCTGTGCAGCTAACTTATATTAGTTATTAGACTTATACAGTGCAGCTAGTGCAAATAAGTACTATTTCTTAATAACTACTATATACCCCGCTAGTACGATGTCTCCCTACACTCTATAGTTATCCAGGTTAAACTAACAAAAATGTAGGCTTAATAAACTCCTAAAAACTCTACCTATCCTAGATGAACCTATACTTAGACTTTTGGAATCTTATAGCTTATGATTATTCTAGAAGTTAGGATACTATAGCCAGTCACGACGCTAATATTTATGCATTAACTAGCAACCTAACCGACACGCCTTTTAATACGGATCAAGCAATTACCTACTATACATCTAATAGTATCCTAGCTAACAAGATTGTGTTAGGTATGCCCCTATATAGTCGCTTATTTATATCCACGCGTGGCCCTAGTACTAGTTATAAAGGGATTAGGAGTGGCAGCTAGGAGAATAGTGTATAGGATTATAAAGCACTACCCTTAACGGGAGCATCTGTGAACTACCTTAGCCAGCCTGTTGCAAGCTACAGCTACGATTCATCACAACAAATAATAATTAGCTATAACAATCCTCAAGTTGCGCGAGTGAAGGCAGAGTACATTCAAGCCAAGGGTCTAGGTGGCGGAATGTGGTGGGAAAGCAGCGGCGACAAGAATGGATCAGACAGTCTGATTACTACGGTTTGTCCCCTGGATTGCTGGTTTCACTTCTGCATATGCTAATAAATGACAAGGTTATCAATTCATTTGGCGGTAGAGATGCTTTGGACCAAACCCAGAATGAGCTGAGTTACTTGGCATCCTCATATGATAACTTGAAGCGTGGTTTCCCATCTGGCTAGTTGGCCCAATCAAAGCCATAAGCACATGACTTGAAATACGGAATAAATGGGTAAATTCATTTATATTGAGGAACCGGTGTGGAATTATTTCTATCAGACGCAAAGTCATTGAGGCAAATGAGGAAATGCGAGGTAGGCACTGTGGATTAAATCACACCATTTTACTATGAGAACCCTGCCTGGAATATTCCAATGCAAATAACCGATATCAGTAAGACATACAGGTCACCTCACAGTAATTCGCGGATGGTGACTGATTCTAAGACACTATTGCACCTGCCTTTGCGCGTAAATGGATTAGAGATGATCTTTACTCTACACACCCTTAGTACAGTTGTTCGACAGGTATTTGATTTAAATAACAGTACTCTGTGGTATACCTCTGGAATCACACTAAGCCAGGAAGAAAATGGTGGCACGGGATGTAACCCTACATAAAGATGGCCTGTACACGAAAGTGCTATATGATAGTTCCATGTGATTTTCCTATCACCAAGTAGAGATATAATATGATTCTTGTTCCCGATAGAGACTGAATTTAGCCCGGTAGAACGTATTTAACTACTCCAGGTCTGCCTAGCAGAAACCATCAAGCAGAAGAAAAGAATCTGTAATGCGCGATAGTTCAAAGAGCAGAAGATCTACAGTATTGTTGAGTTCATCACCGTTAGCGGGAAGGAATCACGCTGACGCATCTACGCACGGGTCACAACTGGACATCCAACTACGCGAAAGAATTCGGCTTTCGCGAGGATACTTGAAGCAAATGTAGTATGCAGGAACTACTCGCCCACGTGCTGATAGAGTGCCCGAAGCGCTCCATTCATCTTATCTACCGGACGGGATTCCAGACTTACGATATCTTATTCTTGAAAATCTGGTTTTAGTTGACTTTGTTACCACAATATACTGAATAACAAGGATCTAGTAACTTGTTTAAGTCCCTGACTAACCAATCATAGCACTCAGCATTATTCTGTTGTTTTTAGAACCTAATATTGGAGGTTTATCGATGCTATTTGCCGAGGTATGCTAGGACTGGCATTTGGACGGTTATAGACTATAAAACATTGTACCGTATCTATCTAGGCTCTATTGCTGCTGCATTTCTTGACAACCATTTCAGGCATGTAATGAACTATAAATCATAAAATAGCCAGTTCTACCATTTCTAAAAAGGAATTTTTGTCCTTATTTCTCGTAGGAATAGAACATCCTCGCGGAAACTAGAATAGACCGAGCAAGAAGTACCAACTCTCCTACCAACTGACTTTTTTTGCGCACAAGTGGTTGCTGGCTAAGATTAGTGGTCCACTCAGATATATTGTGTGATGGCTGGGATACGTACTTCTTTGAGGGAGTTAATGGACTTTGTTGTGGAGAGAGCGGAAAGAAACTTAAAGGCATCGGAGTCGACGGGCCAACGTTCCACATCATCTATTCCTACCATGCCATCGTCTTTCACATACTTCTGCATGATTTCCATGGTAATGGAAGCCAATTTTTTGATGTATACATTCTGTACCTGGCCAGGCGGACGATCCAAGCAAAACTCAAGGCTGGCTATAGGGAGTCAGGAGGGTCATGACGAAGGAGGAAATTGCCGCCTACCAATTTTGACGGTGCCATCTAGGCCAAGAAGTATACTTCGGCATGTCAAAAACTGATGTTCTAGTCCAGTATCGTTGAGGTAACATAATCCATTCAAAATCTGCACTACCATGAGCTCCGGATAGTTGAAATGTGAAGAGCTACATACCTGCCAAACCATGGAAGCCAACTCCGTCTCTGTGGGATAGAGTGACCTACAGCCCACAAGTTGCTCTAAAGTGAGAGGGAGGTCGTGGACGAGAGCATATATACGTCCTTCATTGATGAAGCACTCTCTGGCGGTCAATACATTATCGTGGTCAAGGATATCATACAGTCGTCGCATTTTAACGACTTCCCCTTCAGTGTACTCCCGAATAGCTACCACCTGGGCAGGGCGGGAACGGCGAGATGCAATGAATACATCGCCTGCCAGATTACACCTGAGTGCTCGGCGATATGTATCCCAAGGTGATTCCTCCCTCACGATCAGTCGGCGAGATGTACCCTCCTCACATACCTGGGGTAATCCAAAGCCTTTTGGCCCTCCACTAACTTTTTTTCGTGTATGTGCAATCCGGTGAGGAGTTTCTCTTTTCTTAGAGTTAGAATTACTGTCCAATTGGGTGGGCACATCACGCTGGTGCGGTTGTTCGCTCGTGGTTACCTCTCGTGGTGGATTGTTAGCCAGAAGTTCCGTGAAACCCGAGAAGTCAACCTTCGTGCAGTGCTTGTATTGTTTCGACATATTTGCGTCGGATTTGGGGACAAAGGCAGGAAACAAGGTAGTACGGAAAGTAAGCGTTTGAAGACAAAGTGTGGCTTATTTATATCTGAATGGCATCGATGGAATTGAATATATTTTGAGCAAACTCAGCCTTGCAGTCCTAATTGGCCACTGGACGCTGAATCCGCACGGATTGGGTGGACCCCTCTTTTGTGAGGCCACGACCAGTTGGATATAAAGACCGCTCTCCTGCTAAACAAAATACGAAATCCTGCTTCATTCAATAATTATGGACGAGACTATATACGCAAATCCCGAGGGGCAGTTGGAGATAGAAAGATGTCAGAAATACCAAGGGACAGCCAAGATTAACATCAATAAGATGGCACCCTATCTATCTGTCTCGCAGCATATAAACACAAAGAACGTGGAAAGACTTTGTGAGATTTTTGACAAGGAAGGCTGTCGAAGACTCGATATATATAACCATGTTAGCGCTGTTATATCAAGGCAGCATCTCCGTGATGCTTTACAGGCCGCAGGAGTAAACCTCGCTGAATTGCAGAATAATTAACCGAATAGCTACCCACACCTCCATTTTTCCGCTAGTTCCATAAGGTTTCTTTATAGCTAACATCGACTGAAGGCCGGAGAACATTATTTACCATCTATTAACTAATAGTGGACTGTTGATATGTATTTAGATAGTAAGCTAGAAATCCTCTAAAATCCTTTCTTTCATAAAGTCGGTCTAACAGCTCCAAGATATTAGCCTAAATCTTCAAACTAGGCTTATTAATGAGTATTCTAATAAGAGAGTTCTAAGTAATAGTAAAATATACGTAAAAGTTCGATAATACTAATATAAAGCAAATGCTTATTTCGAAAATCGATAGTTAGCGCGGCTATTAGGTAATAAAGCTAGGCGGCTTCGCGGACTTAAGTCCTACCTAAGCGTCCGAGCTACTTTTAATTCTTTACTCGCGCTTCCCTCGTTATTATTATATAGAATATAAATTAGGTCTCTTCCTTAAGCACTAGCTATTTACTACGACGAGGTAAGTCTATTTAAGTTTTAAAACAAAAGTGATACTAATTCCGTTCGCAGGAGATAGTTCATGCTCTAACTAGGCTACTACGATACTAGTCCTCGCTCGTGGGACACAATCGTACTAAAATGCTAAGAATTAATATATATACTATAGAAAAGCTCTAACTACTAGCACCCGGAGTCTCGTCAAAAGACAGAACCACCGTTAAAGGCCTTATATATAGCAGGGAAGTCTTTTTAAATTTTATAGGATCAGAACGGTCTTCGATTTAGAAGCAATTAAAGAGGATAGATAGTATTATTCTATCTCTATATATATTCTTTAAAGATCTCTAGTACCTAGAATTATATACTAATTATATTAAACGACTTATTATACCTTCTAGATTATGCCTAACTATCAGAAGTACTATACGCGCGGCCTTTTCGACTTTCGATCCTACCTATATATAGTTATTAATATAGATATCCGAAACTAGGCTTCGGTATTATTCGCACTCTTAGGGGGACCCCGCCAAGCTTAGTTACTAATAGCTATAGCTCTATACTATACGTTATTACCTAAGGTTATCTAAACTAGTATAGAAGATAGACCCTATAGCGAAGCCTACTAACGAGGTAGCGGATCTAGTAATACTTTATAATATAGCTATACTTACAAAGAAGCTTAGATTTTAATCGCCGTAGATTTAGTAGCTTATCCGGTAGTCGCCGGATCGGAAAATCGCGTAAGATACCCTTTTGAGAGCCCGTCGGCTAGATCGTTATTAATTTAACGAGGAAGAGGCTGAATTATTAATTAAAAAAATCACTAAGTACTTCTTAAGGGCGATCCTACTTAACTATTAGCTTTCCGTGTAAAGCAGTAGTAGAAGGGAAACTAAAAGGGAGTCTCGATATAGATATCCGTAAACCTAAATATAATTATATAATTATTAGTTTCTTTTTATTAACAAAATTTACAGTGACTCCGTTAAAGAAGAAGGGAAGGCAACTTCTATTTTAGTAAGGAGGAGTATCTACTTCACTTTTTTCAGCAAGTTATTAATGCCTATCGTGAATAGCGACATAATAGGCGTATTACTAGCTACTGACTTACTGATATCTCCGCTTTTTGTCCCGAGTAATTATTCGCCGTAAGATGAAATAATAGAAAGAGGAGCTGAAAGGGAAAGTAAGTTAGATCAGCAACGCTTGTAAGACGCTCGTCGAGAGCGACGACAGCAGAGGCGAGCGAAGAAGTTACAGAGACAATAATAGCAAGAGCAGAAAAGGCAATAATCCTCACATTCCGACCACCATTCGATATTTCCTTCAAGAAACATGTCAACATTACCTCCTGAGTCTGATATGGAAATTGAGCGCACTCTTTCGGACGGTAGCAGTGTGAAAGAGGCATTGGATCCTACAGTCAGGACTGAGTCCGAAATATCTGGAATTGAGCGGGGTCTTCCTAATATAGAACCGTCTAGAGCAGACGAACTCAAGCACCGTGAACCCATCCCGGGGGAGTAACCTTTCAACGAAAATGAAGAGTCAGAAGGTTATTCTGAGTCAGGATTTAAGGATAAGCATCTACGAGGAGGGAGTGAAGAGAGAATAGATAGGAAGGAGTCCCTAGAAGATACTAGTATAGAAGAGTATGTAAGTGAATAAGAGGACGAAGCGGCAGAAATAGCGCAGCTTTCTCCGTCGGAAGAAGTTCGAAAGGTACTAGATAGATTAGAAGGACGTTAGTAATCCAGAAACGAATCGGGACCTTCTAGGGCTATAGAAGGAAAGGGTGCGGCATTACGAGAGAGGGCAAAGTTTAAACTATATAACTAGATAAAGCGGCGCTGATAAACCACAAAGCTATCTATACTACCCTAGGAAACTCTGGAGTAGGATATAAACGCACTACTACAGATAGCTACTTAATAATAGATACTAAGACCTATTACTAAGATTAATTTCCTCGAGGCGTAGAATCCTTCTCTATTAGGAATAAACGAAGAGTAGAGTTTATCGCTAGCAGGTAGTTAAGACGGCCTGACTTAGGACTACTAATAGGCAGGGGAAGAAATATCAGGGTTAGTCACGTTCGAGCTATAGCCAGAAATTCCGGGCGCTATCAATAAGAACCCTAGACGCTATAGGATAACGAATATCCAATCAAAGCAGGAACCACAGCGGTCGGAGTCTATAACCCCCCGCACATCGCCGGACGTTTAGGTTATCGCAGATACTACGTAACAGGGCACTATAACGGAGCGTCCGTCGTTATCACTAGCGCGAGAGACTTCCACACAGGCCAGTCCGCGCTCACGAATAGATATAGCAAAGTCAGAGAAGCGGCCTAAGGAGCAAGATAGGTCTCCGCGACGAGGAGGCGTAAGCGGTACGACGAAGAGATCTAAGGTAATAATTATATTCCGCGTACGTAATAAACATAGCGAGTAGAATCACTTAGTCTATAAAATAGCGGTCGACCCGTCGGACCCGTCTCTAGTGGAGCGGATGGTAGCTAAGCAGGCGCGAGTATATAAGGCGACCTATTACGACTAAAATCTACGGTAGGTAGCCCCTAGGTAGTGCTTCGATACGGCGATCTAAGATGGTATAAATACGGTTTTTATAACATTCGGCGACGATCTAACTATAAGTGAAACGACGATAGATTCGATTACACGGGCACTCCAAGACGAGCTTAATAATAATAGGCTAGCAAAACGTAAGTAGCGGAATTAAATAATCTATCTTTCTTGAGATTTTACTCTATAGCTTTATAGCTCGTATAGACTATAGTATATAGATATATAGCCTATATAGCTACTTAGCTGTACAGGCTGCTAGTTAACAGCTTAAGGGCTATATCAGACCTAGAGCTATAGACTTACGTCTAAGGTGGATCTACGTCTACTGCCACGAAGTCATAGCTATAAATGAACTACTCTAGGTCACGAGGTTTAAAGCCGAAGCTATCCCACTACAGATTCCGAACAACGGACCCACACTTCCAGACTTAAAGCCCACTTAGACACAGTTCTACAGCTCTATTACATAGGTGGCTTTGAGGCACTGGATATTTGTTTCATCCGGCCTTAGGACAACAGTGGCCAGAAAACGCTCATCCTAAATCTGTCATGGCCCCAGGTACCCAGATTGCCACCTGTAGATAAACATCTCTAGCGGGCTCTTTAAGTCTCCTCATCAAGGATAAGCGTATACGGTTTGGCTTTGGAGCACTTGTATCAATACTATGTCCCTTTGAAGACGCATCTCTATGTATCCAAGGAACAGTAGTGAAAGAAAGCGATTGCTACTATTCGTAGCACCAGCTGGTACCACGTACGCAATTAAGTGAATAATGTTCATTCTTTCAAGGCAAACTTCGTTGATTCATGTACATAGACGTATATGTTAGGTCTAGTTGGATAAGGACTGCTGTATCCCCTATTCTAGCGCTCGGCGATCACATCACTGGAAACGCAGCCTAGCGCAAGACTGCGTACACCAAACATGGGATGCTAACTGTCAGTCGCTACTTAGGAGTTAATCACCACCAGTGTTTTTCTCACAGAAGGATGTGTTCCAAAAGATTCACTATTCAAGATAAGCAATATGGAGACGACTTGGGCCGTAATAGAGAGAACGGAAACCAAAGATTGAGCAAAATATGAGGCTAATTTTCACCATACTGTGTGTAAAAGGTGCGCAATCAGCGAGAATATTCCGATAATCAGGTGAAGTGATCAACATGGCAAATAGCACGAGATATCGCCAGTCGATTTTGATGTACGTTTTCCTGTCTGAGTTGGGATTTAAAATGAATTTCACCATGATTTATTTTGACTATCCTAGGCAAGCAAACAAGAATTTACAATTGACATTGGTACATAGAACTGCTAATAGATAGACAACTGACGTAACACAAAGAAATAGGCAGAAATTAACAGAAGCAAAAAACTGTTCCTTACTTGTTAAAAGGTTAGCAAAAATTGACCAAAAAATGCAAGCATGTATTGATCAAATGATCAAAAAATGAGCATCCATTCACGCTTACCTCGAGATTCTGGTTGTCAGTTGAAGCGGCCAATTTAGTATAATCAATCACTAGTCAATGCAAGAATACTCTTGTGTCTATCCTAAGTTAAACAACGGAGTTTCGACTTTAAAACGTTCAAACATAAGGCGGGCAAAACCTAAGCAAGGCTGAAAATCTCTAATTCATAACACTCTACTTCATAAAACAAGCTAACTCTTCCAATCTTGCGCTAATGTCGATTAATGAGTCTCAAAGGTCCAAATTATTGTGCGGGATAATTTAATGAAGTCTCTCCATATAAGTTAATGGAAATTGATTGCCTACAACTCCAACTGTCCTTGATCCGTGACGAGCTCGAAACCATTGATTCCTCTAAAGGTATTAAATGCGGAAACATAATCTCATTGAATGTGGTATCGACAGTTTCCAAAAATCTTGAATTTTTTGAGACTGCATATGCTGAAGCTACAGGTAGGGCCGTGATAGAAAAATTGGGAAATCCGTAACGATTATGGGTTTGGGATGGCCAGCCTTGATCATATCGAGAAGTCGCATAGGGGCCAAACCACGCGTACAATTCACTACAACGTGTTACTGTACAATAATCGATGTTCTTCAAGTTCAGCACAGTACCTAGCACTTGATAGAACACTGTGTTACAAGCCATCTAGTTTAGCTTTGAGAATGGATACGCGTAGACACTACTGCTGATATCCACTTGCAAGAGTTCTAATTTCTATTTCAACGTGAAATTCACAGGGTGAGTGTAGCTTTAGATCTCCGCCACCGACGGAAGTGAGAACAATATTGATTGTCCGGAATATTGGGAACATTATGTAGTAGTAGTTGTAGTAGTTCACTACTAGCCATTGACACATCTGCTACCCCAAATGCGTAAAGTCAAACAGGATAGTGACGGAGAAAAAGTCGTTGGGTCTCCGCCCAAGGCCCCGCCTTAACCATATCATATGGGTATTTTCCGTCATAAGACATGGCGCACCGGTCGGCTCCAGCCTTTATTAGCTCACCAGCAGTCTCCCAAGTCCATTCTTTGCTAACAGCTCTATGCAGGGGGGTATATCCAGAAGAATCCCGGGAGTTCACATCCGCACCGCATTGCACGAAAAGTGAAACGATTTCTAATACTTCTGATGCGGCGCCGAATTTTGCTTCAACAATATGGTGCAGAGGAGACTTTCCTTGCATGTCCCTTGAATTGACAAAAGCACCAGAATCGAGCAGTAACTTAACCAATTCGGTAGAGCACATACTTGATGCAAGAGACAGAGGGGTGAGGCCGGTTGTGTTTTTGAAATTCACATCTGCACCCAACGATACAAGATTTCGGATCCTTTCCAACCCTAAACCGCATCTTATCGCGTAAAATATTGGCGTTTCGCTACGCTTACCACCAGCCCTGTTCACTTCAGCTCCTCTTTCGACAAGCCATCTTATCATATCAGGCCTCCAAGTCCAGGACGAAACAGCCAGATGTAATATTGTCTCCTGGCTGGCGTTTTTTGCTGTAATACTCGCGCCATATTCAAGAAGGATCTGAGCTTGCTTTGTCGCTCCTTGAGAGACTGCATGGAGCAGGGGCGTCTCTTTAGCAAAATTGGTCGTGTCTATCTTTGCTCCATGGAGTAAGAGTGTTTTGATGATGGTTTTGTTGTCAACCCTCGAGTTCTTGGACTTCACAGCGTAGAATAAAGCAGTCCAGCCTTTCGAATCTAGGCTTGTATTTTCGAAGTTCGCAGTAGCACCACAATCCAGTAGCCACCGCACAGCCCTCGTACTTGAATGCATGGCTGCTACTTGAAGGGGGGTCCTTCCACGGCCATCTGGAGCATCGACATATATACCAGCATCCACAAGCACCTTGATGATTGCAGGTTTAGCATTTCTTGCGGCCGCAACGTGCAAGGGGCTCATTGCATCTCGACTAGAGGTGATGTGAATGTCGGCGCCATGGTCCAAAAGTAATCCCACCTTGACATCCTGGTTAGACCGTATAGCCTCCACCAGTGGTGCCCGTTTATCAAACGCAACAAGGTTAATATTAGCGCCATACTCTAGAAGCAACTTGGTGATAGCCACGTCACTGCGGGCACTTGTCGATAAAGTCAATGGTCTTCTGGAGTGAAGGTCTGCTGCATCTGGCAAAGCTCCATTCTCCAGGAGAACTTTCACAATAGCGGTATGATTGTGACGTACGGCCTCCATTAGAGCTGTGGATTGCGCCTGCTTCGGTTCTCGAATATTGATATTCCCACCAGCGGCCAGCATGCTTCGAATTCCAGTCTCGTTCCCTTGACTTGCATACCACACAAGAGCAGATCCGCCATCGGCTTTGGTATTCCTGCGATAAAGGCTGTTGATAAGGACATTATAGAGGCGTCGATTAGATCGAAGGAAGTTGAAAAGGTCATTTATCGACGCTATATGGTTTCCAATGATGGAGATAATTTCCGGTGGGAATGAGTCCAGAGGCATCGTGTCCGACTTGGGGGAGGCGAAAATCTTCGATATTGAAGACCCGATGGATTGGGTGAGCTCGTATTCGCCAAGTGAGCTTGAATTATAGCAATACAAAGTAGTGCTCGGCTCACCTTAGAAATGGGAATCAACTCGAGAAAGGTCGGAAAACAGAGCTCCAGACAGTCGCCAGCAATCACTGACTATTTAGATAATTTAAGTAACATGTTATTCCACTTGTCATATAGGAGATGATTTCGGGTCTAACTAGCCGAAGAATATTTGTTTGTTTTTCGTAGTATACAGACCGGACAGGGAGAGTTTAAGATGAACGTTAGCTGGTTTCTTGTTTTAGAAAACTGAGCCACAGGTTATGGAGGTCAGCCATCAATTAACAATTGAGATTTCTAATCGCAGGCAGAATTACAGCAGAGGCTTAGTTAAAGCAGAGAACGCTTTTTGTGACTGAAGCATAAAATTCAGGTTACCCCACGAGTTTGGATGGACGAGCTAGCTAAATTTTGATGGGTAATTCAGCGGTGATTTCACCAGCCGAATTCGACCAAATTGACCATCCTAACTTCACCGAAATTGATACACCTGGAGTCCAATGGGCCTCTTGATTCACGCTAATTGGTCAAATTTAACGACCTGAAGTGTCCGCTTGGGCCAGTCTTCAAAATTGACCGTCAGATTCGAGTGGTCACGGTGTGGGTTTCGGTGAATTCAGGAGAATATAGGTAGGCTAATTCAGAGGATCAATTGTGATGATGCTGTAATAATCGGAAGTAAACTTGTCCAAGTTGCTAGACATACCTAATATTACATACAAACAAGAAAATATGAGTTGCAAAATAATGTCAAAACGAGCTGAATTGGTATAGACTGGTATGTATATGGACGAATGAGAACTACCGGAACCATCAGGTAAAGATTGATTGATTAAAGAAGGAAACCATTCAAACGAATGGGGAAAAGGACAGGTTGAGCTGTCCCATGGCGGTGTAACCGAGTATTCCAGTGACAGTACCTCTCTTGAGGTGCTACCCGCATATTACATACAAACACATTGGGACACTGGGTTGGATATGGACCAATCCCGTATCAGTGTAATCATACTCTCCACTTTTCCACGACAAATAACCAATAGGAGAAGACTATGATCACGCCCCGCCCCGCTTTGCTAATACGAGTTAAACTAGCGAGACCCGTTCATCATGGACAGCAGCCTAAGAAATGAATGTCAATCCCTACATCGTCTCGCACCTTCAGTACTGTGCTCGTAGAAATCAGCAGTTTCCCATCCTCATTGTTGTGCTCATTCACAATACAGTGGGTGTCGAGAAAATGACGGGTACGCTGTACACGAAGCTCCCCTTCCAATTTGAGGTTCGAATTATCTTCGACAGGGCCACCATGGGTGTAGTGATAAACGGACCATCCCGGGCTTCGGAGCCTATCGAGCTCCTCGGTTTGCCAGTGTCTTCTCAATGGACCAAAAACAAAGGTAGACTTTACGCGGGAGGTAGAACCGAAAGGGTAGTAAAGAGCGTTAAGGGTGGTTAGACATATCTCATGGGTCGCAAAGAAAGAAACTTTGGCTAATTCGAGACAATTCACCCTGACAGTCTTTCTATCGAGGGGCCTGCGATACGCTGACCCAAAAGACCCCTAAACCTGTCACATCAATCAAAGTTACAACTTCAAGATCAGGGAAAACATATGTTATCGGATTGATAAGAGGCGTCGGTGGTCAAAAAGCGGTGTCAGAGGAATGCTAGCACGTCCGACGGTATTTATATGGTAGCCCATGCCTGCATTATGGGTTCAACAGCCAATGTAGCACATGTGTTCTTCATCATAGTTAAGGCATGATCCGAGTCACCAAAAAGGCCACGTAGCAGATCAGGCCCATCCAATTAAATTGGCAGAATAGCGGAAGGGGAAGCCATTGTAGTTTGAATGGACCTGAGCGAAATGGAGAGGCCGAGGACGACTAGTCTTGGATATTTAGAACAGGAAATTCGAAATTGAGTGGCACGAAGAAGGCAGAACAGAGGAAATGCAACTTTTATAGCGCCCTCCTATACTTACAGTGGAGACATTTTCTACCCCGAAAAATCCCGTCTCTCTTCATCTCAGACATCAAATGTCGGATATTCGCGCCCGGGTTGAACACGCTCCTACTACTCATTAAAGTCACTAGTGCAGGGCTTAGGGTTTAGAATTTAGGTCAATTCCACCAGTCAACTTCGCTCGCCAATTGCGGTTATTCCAGCTTGTTTATTTATGATGAATCCAAGTCGTCAATTTTGATCAACTCAGATGGCTCCTAGGAACCTAATGAAGTATATTTGGAGCTAATTACAGTAACGAAGATAGCTTACAAACGTCCACAAAATGGTGTGTAGTTGCCTATGCCAATATCATGCAAAGCCTTCAATCAGGTCCGAGCACACTTGTTATGATTCAAGGTCTTTTTGCTCCTCTTTTTTTGTATTGATTCAAAACGTTGACTAAACTAATACATCTTAAGGTACGAACGTTTTTGCGTGTTGAAAGGACTATTGAACTTTGAAAGATCCATTCGACCTTTTAAATTCGTGTTGGCTAAAGTGGTCGCTGATGAGGTCGTGAATGCTATGCCATGGGCATCGTCTAGAAAGGCTGCTCTCTAAGACATGCGCACTGCCAAGACGGGTAAACTGGAGGGTATTGGTAATTGACAGACGGTATTTGAAGGACCTCATGAAGAGTTTGCGATTCATTGTGCAGCGCTTAGCTGTAGTGAGGAAATGTAGGAACGATGCGGTCTTGAATCACATAGCCCAGAATCCTAATCAGAGTAGTAGTAATCGTAGTCCCAGTCAGGGATAATGTCTCTGCAGCTGGTCGGACCGTCGTCATGCCAATCGCCGTCGTCGTCATCAAAGTCATGAAAGATAGGCTCGAAGTCAAAATCAAAATCACTACCCTCCTCATTCATCGCATTATCCATGATGTCGTCATTCCACTGGTTAATTGCTTCTTTAATACCCTCCCTAGTCCAAGGCCCGCGGGCGTTGGCTTGGGATGTTCCATCAAAATTTGGGCTTTGCGAAAGCTGAATCCTCTCCTTGGTTGCTTCCAGTATCTGAACCTCCCAAAATTTCTCTCCAGGTCGACATAGCTTGGTGTTGTAGGCAACGAAGAGACCCGGTAACAACGCAACATCTCCCACGCAGTATTTCACAATTTCTGGTTTAATAGGACGATCATTGAATATCTCGTATCGTCCTCCAAGTGCGGGGTCATACAGTCGTCGAGTATTGAGTTTTGTCATCTCCCATGTCTTTTTCTCCTTTGCAGAAATCGTGCTGTCTTTCTCGACACATGCTGCTAAGCTGGCGAGAAACTCTTTCGGGCCCGTTCTTGTTCCCAATTCCATCAACTGGACGTCTCGAGCACCGTCAATGGCGATACTATAATGGCTGAATAATGCATCCGAGTCATGTCGAACATCGAAGAAAACTTTCAAGATGACCGACGATTCTAGTATGGATTTAAGAGATTTACCATCAACATTGACAGTAGAAAATGCGTCAGCTCCCAGTCGGTGTATATCAATGAGATATATTTTTTCCTTTGGGGGCGCGTAAATGGTCATGACGGATATTGAACCATGACGACCAAGCTGATAGCCTTCCAGGTCGATGAATAGTGATGGGGTATCAGTTCGGAGAGTCATCACCTCGCCTATAACAGAACGAAGGAGAGCCACCGAATCCACGACGACGGTTTCGATTCGTGCCAGATCAAAGGCCATGGTAACTTCAAAGCTGAACAGCCCGAGTTCGTGATGGAAAATCGTCTGATGGTGGAGTAGAAATGAAGATGGGCGGGTGAGTATTTAGGAGTTTCGCTCTTCTCTTTTCAACTTGCTTTATTTCCGCCGTCTCTTTGCTACCCCTTACAGATACCCCTTACATTCGGCTTGGGAACACCACTGCCGTGCTAACGTCTGCCAAACCTTGACTCTCCCCTTTTGCTTTCGCGCTCACCGCTAGGTTAAAAATGCCGCATGGGCGACATTCTTTGTCTATACCGTCAGGTTATTATTCCAGGTACATGTCACCGTAATATTCTTTCTGTCAATTTTGCCTTCTATGCTGATCATACAAGTCCAAAGAAAATGGCCGGCTGGGTAATTCCTGCAGTCTTCGTATCGCCAGGGAAGATCTTGTAGGTCATTGATCGCTCATATAGTTCTGAGGAAGCACCGGTTTGCCACTTGTGTGGACGAGTTGCCGTGTTACAGCATACAATGAATGCTTCCTGGGATCGAAGATTCGGGAAACCATGAGAAGGTTCTTTTGATCAAATTTAGCAAACCGACTTTCCGGCGAGAGGTATTTAATGTAAAATTACCTGTATTTCAGCTGAGATGAACCTTAAGGATCAGATTAAGGCTGGAAATCTTCTGATCTCGTAGGGTTGTAAACGAGGATAGACAGCAACGTAGGATTTGAGAACTTCCGTGTCCATGTTACACCAGCAGGGCTTTTGGCGGGCGAGCGGCTAGTTTTCGTATGCTTTCCTCGCATTCTTCAAGTGCAACCTAATCCACTCACCTGCCACCATTCATCGTGTCAACTGAGTCTTAAGGCTATCCCCTCTACATAACTGAGTCGCTCTAATGAGGGGCCAGAATATATCTCGAAGAATGGCCATCGCCCCCAGATGGGAGCCTGAATGTAACAATTACTGTAGGTCTTGTTCCGAACCCGTCCGTCTCGCCTGGAAAATGAGAGATACTCGGCTCTCTGCCACTAAGGCTGAAGCATCGATGCATGCAAAACTCTACGTCTCTACGTCTCTACATCATCATTCAATATCGAATACCTTATCATGGCCCTAAAGCCGGTGGAATAACGTCGGACTATAGGCTGATTCCTACAAGGGTAAGCAAAGAAGGTCAAGTAGGCAGACCTGGAGGCAATTGCCCTAAGCCCTCTATCATCCTGGCAGATCAAACCGTTCACGGATACTAAAGAACCACCATGGTATGTATATAAACCGTACTTCTTAATTTGTTACTGCAGTCCTTTTAGATGGCTCCGGATGAGAGGGCTGCCATGATGCTGGCGACAATGCACTTGGCAGCATCCAATTTCAAGATGACAGGAAATGTGGTTCGCAATTGTGCCCATATCTGACAATAGACGTACATTTGGCCATAAAAGGTGTCGGGAACAAGCGCGGTTCACCTTTATGGTGCCTTGTATGATATCATCAACACACTTTTTCGTCAAAAATGCTACGCACCAACAGTGGTTGTAACTAGAGCAACGTATAGATGAGAGTTACAGTAGAAGTAGCCAATAAATCCGGGTAATAAAGCCAAGGACGGTTACATTGGGAGAGATAGCACCCCACATTCTTCAGCTGAAGTTCCTGAGCAAAGAACTCGCGAGTGATGCGTACATTGTCAGTCACATCTTGTGGATGAGAGTTTGCAAGTTTAAAAACGAGTTACTGGAGTGAAAACCTGAACCCATTTCAATTTTCATATCTCTCAACGAACAAAATAGCAAATAAAATTCGCTATGCAACCATCAGGATCTTTGGAAGGCTATGAAGTCTTGCAAGGAACCAAACGCCCTGTTAAAGACCTTGCAACTGAGTCTCTCCCGGTTGCGGATGCCAATCATCGGATCCGAATTCTCCCCAGCGATCCTGCCTTTAATTCATCAAAGAAATTTTGGAGATTATTACAGATAGCCGAAAAATGTCTACAAAATCATGTTCGGTTGACGATGGGTTACCGTCACTTACCTGTGACCCTAATGTTGAACCCATGCAGATGTCACTCAGAGGACTTTCGCGCAATGTTTGGGAAGGAATCTGCCTTGTGGAGGCTTGAACAGATCTTTGATAGGATCGGTCTGGATATCGAATTTGATGTTCCCATATGGGACATCTTACCGATGATGAGCGACGAGTGGGTCGAAAGCATGATTGAAAAGGGACGAAAGACAGAGCTTGGAGAGGTAATAAAACAAGGATTTGAACTAATAGGATACTACTTGGAGAGGTTTAGGCCTCCAGGTATCGTTGTCTTGCAATGTGCTACACACTCGCGCCAATTCACGAGATACCCATTTCTGCGGAGCGTCAATCACCCCTTGGCGCGTGCTCTTTGTTCATCCATTGACAAGGCACTTGGAGGAGAGTGTGAAACCATAAGATACAAAGACCATGAGTTTTGGGTTGTACCGGGATTCCATCCAAGTGTCATAAATTACGAACCAGATGCCGTTAAGCGGAATATGCTTGCTACAACTCTGGAGAGGATTTTGTCATCGGTTTACCAGCCATACGTGGATCATTTGAGTGAATAAAGCATCTTGAACCATTACTAAGAAGGATGGAACATAGAAATGATACAGTACTGTACGGAATGTGGAAAAGATACCCAAATGGCACCGTCTCTACATAAATAAATCTGTAAAATAGACGTCTCCTTAGGAACAGTCGCATACGCTCTTGATTATCATTACAGTACATGGAGCTTCCATGGAAGCAGTGAAACCGTGGCATTGTTGAATACGACGCCCCGGAGTCTGTTGATAACGGCCACCCAACATGTGACGTTCATCATTGTCATATACACGAAACGATTATATGCGAGATACATGCATCATAGAAACGATCTAGAATGTAAGATTAGGTTGCAATATTCTAAGTTACTTTCGCCATTATCTTTCCAGCCGTCTATAAATATAACTGGATTGAAAATGAAGATTAACCTAAAAAAATTGTTTTCGATACTTAGACAGACCAGAGAGAACCAAGCGACTACTCAAGCCAAAAAAAGTGAAAGTAGAAAACGAAGCAAAAATTATCCAAATAATTGAAACGACAACTCGAAAAAAAAACTTCTTCATTTCTTTTTCCATACGTTCTATATTCGCGCTAACAAGTTGCTGCATCAAAGTGATACAAAATGCCCATTTCGAAAAATATCTTCAAATATTTGTTTCATCATGTTATTCTTCCCCCTCGGCTGCCACAACACTATGATGAGGATGGACTAGAGGATGACTGTCCGCCGGAGCGCAGCCTCCACCTATTCGCTCAAGAAGCTCTGGAGTCTTTTATAACAGAGACAATGCCAGAAGAAAAAGAGACTTGGCATGTTATAGTGGGCATGCTTCAAGATTGGAAAGAAGTGGACAAGCGGGGTGCAGTGTGTCAAGATACCTTGACCCAGACTATATCAGACCTCAAATCCAAAGGTATGTTAGTCCTCTCCTGGTTTTGGAAGAATGAGTCTGACTGATAATGATAGGGGCGGCCGCTCTATATATCCGATCACAAAATTGCGGCTGGGTGGCATACTACGATAAATGCAATGACAAAGTGATTATTGATGCGTTTGAAGCGTCGCCTAGCGCCACGGACGTAATATCCGCTCCTGGGAGCCTTGCGCGCCAGTTACCTGGTGTGAGCGTTGCCCTTCCGGGTGATTTGCTTGAGGATGCTAGGTTCTGTAAAGAGCTCTCTAAAAGCCTAACACGCCTGGCCACTGAAGAAGTGGGAGAAATGATGTCCAAGTCCCACAAAGCTGGAATACCAGTTCCGGAAGAGCGGGATACCACTCACCCTGGTCTTGTCACTGAAGGCCTGATGAGCCAACTTTTGGCATTTGGGGAAAGCAGCACGGCACCACTGTTTTACAAAAACACGCGGGATGACGTCAATTGGAGAAGTAGCAGGCTGCCTTGGAGAAGATCCCCTCATTGGTTTGTGTTACGGGTTGCACTTCATACAGTGCTTCAACGTGCTCTTCCTAAAGGAGAAGGCCAAAAGCGATACAAGAATTTCATGCTATATCTTGTGGCTGAGCTTGGAATTTTATCCACGCGTATTCGACCAAGTGTGCCTGCAGATCAATTGGAGATCATCCGAGTCAAGACGTGTCGACGCCTTCTCAAACTAGAGGGGGAAGCCTACGAATTCGTCCTGAGACATGCCAGAAAAGCGGAAACAGCCATACGGGACATTTTGCAAGGTACCCAGCAGAAGATTGCCAGATCGACACTGATGCACATACCAAAATCGTTTACCTGTGTGCCTGAGGATTTCCATATATCGCTCAAAAATTCTCGACACTACCTGGAGTCTGCCATGTCTGCTGACCCCGCGGAAGTCGAACAATCATCTTTTGATCGGCGACACGAGCAACGCAACCAATTCAACAGATTTGGATTGCCGATTTTAAGAAGTGGCGATCTTATATGTCTAGCGGACTTTGAGAGCTGGGTCAAACACACACTGGGCTCTTGGTACAGCGCAACCGACCCTTCAGACCATATGTGCTGTTTACTTGGAGAGCTGCTTAAAAGTTATTGCGATCTTGCTATCGAAGCTTACAGCGATAGCCCGGACGCCATGTCCATGGCTATGGTATGTATCATGGAGCTTTGGGTCATTTTAGACAAAATGTGCATTGTTGTCTGCCCGCTTTTGGGGTCCTACTCCCCTGAAATACCGGATAACTTTCTCGAGCCCCTGCTCTTACCACACTTTTGCGAAATGCAAAGAGCTAGTAGGGTTGAAACATATATTCGTTACAGGAAACGAGAGCAAACAAGTGGTGTTCCAAGCATCTTTTCCGACCCTGGTCGGCCAGGATTCTCTGTTGCTTTCTTTGATAATTCAGAGATACACCAACGGCTCCGGGAGCAAGTTGAGAGGCATGCTCAAAGTAGCATTGATGCGAAAAGAGTGGAGTGGCAAAGAAAGACTCAACTTTACGAAGAACTTATGAACCGGGCTTCTCGAACCCCGCACCAGTGGGACATTGATTCGCGCGGTAGAAATTGCCACTCTGCGGTGTGCCCGTGCTGCTCTATCGAGAGTGATGCCAGAAACCTGAGCATAGATGTATACGAATGGCCACTCCCGGAGAATGAGAATATTCTCAAATCAGTTGTTTTCGAGCTACAATGCCCACATTGGTTTGCATGGTGGCGCGATATTACTTGGAAATTAATTCAGGATCTTGGTCGACGGCGAAGCGAGCGAGGTCCCGATGTCCAGCAGAATCTCCTTGCATATAAAGATACGCAGCAATTCTGCGTGAATCATGGTCAACGCCTCACTCTAGGATCAACAGCGAAGTCCTGGAAGAGAACTCACTACAGTAATCGACACTTCCCTATTGCTTTCAATGACATCACTCCACCTAATGGGTTCCGGCTTCGAATTCTTGATAGCAAGGATAACAACTGGGTGGGAGATCAGAAAGATTACCCTTCGGTAAAGCGGTGGTGTACATTTCAACTCCCACCAGGGCCATACTCTTGCCTTCAATACACAGTCGACTCCTCTGCACACTCGGAGAACCAGGTCATAGCGGACCAGCAGCACTGCCCTTCCGAGATCAGTCTGCATGAATTCGTCGCGTTCGGCTGCCTCCGTGCGGGAACAAGAGTGCAGTGGCATAACATAGTCCGCGAGCTGGCTTCATCTTCACTTTCAATGAATGAACAGGCGGTAGGCTTGCTATTTCGTCAAGCGGCCTGGGAGCTCACGGGTCTAAACCCTGACTCAGAGCTAAGAGAAGCTCACGTATCATTTAACAAAGATGGCTTAGGGAGCCAACTGCTGAAGTGCTTGGAACAAAAGCTCAGTTCCATTGAAGCCAACTGGAACGAGCATTGCACGCTTCATACTCTTGTTACACTTGGAATTCGAGCTCTAAGCTTGTCCAACGGGTTCGGAGATGTTGACAGAGCGGTTTCTTTGCTGCGTCGAAGCAGGAGAACGTGCTTGAAGTGGTGTGAGGCTTTAGCAGGAAGACTGGAGAGTCAAACAGATGCGCAAAGTGAAGCCCAGCAATTGCTTATCGTTAAGATTGGCGGTATCTGTCAACTCACATATGCGGTAGAGCCACAGCATCTTCCACTTGTTCTAGATAACCGTACCGACCTCTTCCATTTGACAAGGTGCTCAATCTTGGTTTTTGAGAACACGCCGCGATCCCGTGACCATCTCCCATTCGACGTTGGAAATAGTCTGATATGGACAACCAAAATTCTTCATTACCTTGAAGCACATGCCCGTCAAATGATTGCGGATGATTCATCAGGATTTAATGAAGCGATAAGAATGAGCATACCTGATCTGCAGATAACGTCTTCGTGGACTACATGTCCGGGAACACTTTCGCGCTGGGTTACCAACCAATCGATTGCTGGCCCCCGTGAATGTCCACAAGATATCCATTACAATTTGCTCAGTGGAGAGCTTCTTCTAGCGAACTGTCCCCCAGGCCGACTTCCTGAGGAGTACACTAGCCTGCTTTCATTTCAGCGCATATTTGGCAATGTGAGAATGTGGCCCACCATAATCCCTCATTTGCCAGCTTCCATGCTAACTATATAGCGAACACTTACGGTACTGCCCTCGAATCTAAAAGGGTCAGTATTTATGTCGACGATCCTTTATGAAGGATATTCAGTTAGTTTTCCTGGCCATTTTCTCAAACGACTAAGAAATTAAGTCTGTGTCGCAGATCCACTTTTCGTTGAACGCAAATGGTCTTATAATAAAGGCACGAGCCGAACATCAGCTGCTACAGCTTATACCCCACGAAATTCTGGCTGGAGATTTTCCGGAGGATTTAGTTTTGAACTATGTGCATTGGCTCAATTTGGAGACCAGGACAGTCGAGTTTCGCTCCCTTGAACATCTATGGATCCCACGGTCGAGTAACTGGAACCTCTTAATGAGCGCTGCGCCAGGAGGGATCTCAACCATGAGCAGATGTCATTATGCATTGATCGACATAAGGAGCCATCTTTTCCAACAGTTAAAGGCTGTTTTGGGCGTATTGGATGATCCTGGCTACATACATGTCATCCAGACCGGGAGAGACAATCGCAAGTCTGTGGAGATCGACATGGTCCGGCTTCGTCTAAAATTCATCATCAACAAAGCTGGCGGGCTCGATTGCCAGGAACTTAATGCAATGGTTGACCACGACCAAGATATCGGATGTTTATATGGTCTACGGAACAAGCTTGTGCTACTGGACACCAAGAAACGTTGCCGCTCCGTGCTGATACCCTATGGAAGCGTTCAATTAACCAAGACCAAGCACCAAACTTCTGTGACTGTCAATGCACCCGAAGGATCTCATCGGAAGTGTTTTCACTACACGCTCGATCGTCATTTGAAGGTTCTACATGGGTCATTCGACATGTTAGAGATACTTTATCTGGCATATATGCACGCTGTTACGAGCCATATTCTCCCTGATCCTGCAACAGAGCGTTCAGGAACTGCGGAAGCCATTCGAATTTTAGGGCAGGCATGCCTGAGAACCTCGTTTCCACTTGGCTCCGAAACAATTGCGCTCTTAAAAGTCATTGCAACCCTGACCCCTCGTCGTCGCTACTACCCGCGTCATTTGAAGTCCATGCAAACCGTGTCGTGGAACAGTGAGCTTGGCGAACTAGCCCAGCACGATGATTTCCGAGTCCTTGTACAGGAAATCGTGGAAAATGCAAGCAGGTTTTGTACACTCCATGGTGTAAGTGACACCGATCGTGATGAAATGATGGACTGTTATAAAGATCGTGGAGATCAAAATCTCCTCGAAAGAGCCCGTTCTCGCAATTCACAGTTCCACTGCTCTGAATATGGCGGTAGTGCAGCACATCAACTACCTCAGCCAGCATTATATAGGTCTCGCGACCGTGATTATCAGAGTGACCGCAGTCACCGTGTTTATAAAATTGCGACCTTGGTGAGAAACTGGCGGCCTTGCCTCTCACAATGCTCTGATCTTCTTGGAAGCGTGGGGTCTTGGAAAAGTGTCCGGCCATCATGGACCTCTGTACAGGACCTTACCTGCTCAGAGCTACTGAGATTGTCGTTCAGAGACGCATGGGGTTCTCTGTATGAGCTTTGCCGATTCAGTGATCAAGGCAGAGACTCATACAGCCTCATGTCTCTCTTTTGCACGATTGCTTTTTCTGGAGGAGAGGAACTTCAAATTTATCCACTTTTAACTGTCGCATTTTCTGGCATGTTTCGGGACCTTCCAATTCCGTTCAGTCAACGAGAAGCCCTTGACCTGGAAGCGGGCGAAGAAATCGATCCTCAAGAAGTCAATGCAGCAATCGAAAGAAATTACAGCCATTTCTTCTGTCCCACGATCATCAAAATCACCAAAGCACAAAAGAGAGTGAGCAAGCAACGCCAGGAGGAATACGATCTGCAGAAGGAGGCCGACATGGAGTCATGCCTAGAGGCCATCAAAAGCCAATGGCCTTGCAAAGTACCTCAGCTGCCTGAGATTGAACGGATGGATAAATCAGGAGCTTCGGAAGCATGCTCGTTGCTCTGCACGAAATGGTACCAGAATCGCCAATTTCTGGCCTTTCTTCGCTTAGTTCAAGAAAACTTGGATACCATAGTGGACAATGAGCTTGTGACCGAAATCGGAATTCCCTCCTTACCGCCTGGAAAATCCTTCTGTCCTCGCCGGTCGTTTTCTCCACCCGGGCTCTTGAATATTCTGTCATCCTCCAATCCGCCTAGCCTGCCGAAACAAAGTCCACCTCTCAAATTCTCTCGGTACCGCACTCCACAATGCTACAATGCCGAGTTAAATACAGAACTTCGGTCGTTGATTTTAGGTTTCCGAGAAAGTTTAAATGCATGTCGGCGCGAGCTTGGCGAAAGTCTGGAAGAGAGTTTGGAGGCTCTCCAGGAAGCAGACATGCCTTGCTCTCCAAAAGCGCTGCCAGTGGAGCGGAGCGTCATTGCTGAATACTACGCTTTTCAGCAAAGTCGAAGAGAAATGCTCTGGGCCATGATCAAAGAATCATTGAAGTCGACAGGAAATTGCTGGAAGGAGGTTTCAGAATCGATTCTTTCGCCGCATATCACCAGTTTCTCAATTCTGTCACTTCTGTCTGCGAATCGTTGGAAATCAGTACCAGGGTCTTGGAAAGCCACTATCTTGACATTTGCAAGCAGCATCGCCTCACTACGTCGTGCCGAGCGACTGTTAAATTGCTACGATCGAGACGATATTGATGGATTTTTTAAAGAATCAGAAAATGTCAGTCAAGAAGGATGGAATGCTCACGATTACCCTGATTGGCTACTTTTCGAGATTGAAAGCAATCTCACCATCCGCGAATCACAGACTCAAGTGGCTCTGAACATTATCAGACCAGAAAGCTCAGCAAATGCGGTTATGCAATTAAACATGGGTGAAGGGAAAACTTCTGTGATAACTCCGATGACTGCATTGACGCTCGCGGATACCAGTTGTTTGCTTCGGTTGTTTGTCTTGAAGCCTCTTCTGAAACAAAGCGTGAATCTTCTAGCTCAACGCCTTGGCGGGATGCTAGATCGGCGTATCTATCACATTCCCTTTGCAAGAGACACGCCTTTGGATGAACCAATGATTGGCCAATTACGCCAGATATATCTGGAATGTCAAAGAACAAGAGGTGTTCTAGTAGTTTTGCCGGAGCAAGTCCTGTCATTTCGCCTGGTGGGTTTGGACTTGATGGAAGGAAATCCAACACTAGCCCATCAAGCGATAAATTTAGAAAGGTGGCTGCAAACGAACTCCCGGAACGTTATCGATGAGAGCGATGAAGTTCTTGACCCCAAATTTCAACTCGTCTATACGGTTGGCAGCCAGCAGACAGTCGACGGACAGAGTGATCGATGGGAGATCACACAGGCTTTGCTTGCGTTGGTTGCTAGTGAAGCCGAGAAATTGAGCTTGCAGCATCCAGATTGCTTGAATGTTGAACGCAGCGGAACTCGTTATCCAATCTTCCATTTTCTGCAACCAGAAGCGCCTGACAAAATAATTGCGAATGTGCTGGATATCATCAGTGAGGAAGGTCTCCCGGGCCTTCCAATTCAACAGTGGGCTCGACGAGTTCGACAAAGTGCGCTTGACTTCATCCGCTTCATTGACACTACAAGGGGGTGTAGAAATGTCATCCAGGAGAACTTCCAGGGAGGCGTTTTGCTCCGCAAACTACTAGTCTTGCGTGGTCTGTTCGCTCATAATATCTTGAAGTTTTCGCTGGCTAGTAAGCGCTGGCTGGTCGATTATGGCCTACATTCCTCCCGTTGTCTAATGGCTGTCCCATTTCGGGCTAAAGGCATTCCTTCCGAGAATGCTGAGTTCGGCCACCCCGATGTCGCCATCACATTGACTTGCCTAAGCTACTATTACTAGGGTCTCACTACTGAGCAAGTACGACATTGCTTCGCCTTGTTGGGAAAGGAGAATGACCCTTCAGTACTATATTAGTCCTGGATCTCCAAAGACATGAGCTGTCTCCCCCCAGCGCTAAGAGTTATTAGCGGAGTGAACCTGGAAGACGCACAAATTTTCTGCGGTGTCCTCTACCCTCACGTGCAATACTAAAAAGGCATAATCGACTATTATCTTTCCTATGTCGTGTTCCCGAAAGAGGCTAAGGAATTTCCGCGGAAGCTTTGCGTATCCGCCTAGGATATCCCTTCCCGCGAAAATCAACCACTTACGACTAGGTTTAGTGGGACGAATAACAACCGCCTGCTTCTCCCTAGCTCTATACCTCAACGTGACCTGCCTTATCTTTAGCTCATAAATACGATAGTGCTACGTTGCCTATTACAAAAAGAAAACCGCGCGTGTGTTTTA
Organism: Penicillium goetzii; assembly: GCA_037043885.1. NCBI lineage: Eukaryota > Fungi > Ascomycota > Eurotiomycetes > Eurotiales > Aspergillaceae > Penicillium > Penicillium goetzii. Next base: position 259,720 of record JAWLST010000040.1, read on the forward strand.
GCACAGGACGAGAACGGCTGTCAACTTTCTACCACCCACTTGATTGATTTAATCAGGAGTCAGGATCCTCCAGTAAACGTCATCATAGATGTTGGAGCTTAAATCCTGGAGTCAAGTAATCAATGGGTTGCTAACCACTGGCTCTCCCGGTCTACGGCCGACGATACTGAAGCTACTATCTTCTTCGATGAAGATGATGAAGCCGTAGTAATTAATCGAGAAGGTTATGTTAAGAGACTTTTGTGCTTATTATTTCGCTAAAGAATATATAGGTGCCTAGTCTTTCTAGACTAGTAATACGCGCGTAGTGTTAATCTAAAACTTCTATTAATATATCGAGCCGCCGTAACGACGGGCCCTCGTTTAATAAAAGATAGACTTATATAAGGTAAGTATCTCTAGTCTATATAAATTCGGGGTGATATCTTTCTTATATTTTATTAAGCGTATAGCAGAATACGCGGCCTTAGAGTTAGCTAATCTTTACTATTTTTTATTCCCCCTAAAGTCAGATATAGTATAAGAGTAAACTTTAGATTATTAGACTCCTTCTCCGTTATCTAATAGACACTCACGTAAATATACGATACTTTAGGAAGTCTAGGTCCTCTTTAAGCCTCGTAAGGCTTACAATATTATAAGAGGGATAGGTTATAGAATATACTTACCGAAGGTAGTATATCTACTTAAGATATCGTAGTACGAATCGAGGAGGCTAAGGCGTAAATATTATCTAAGCTTTACGATCCTTCTTAGATACCCGGAACGCCTACTTTAGATAAGTATATAGATCTAAGCGATCCTAAAGTACGCGAGCTTCTCGTAGAGTCGTTTGCTAGCGTCGGGATTATAGGTAGCCCGTTACTATACGAAGAATAGGAACGCTAGATTACTTATAAAGTAGAGAGAGAATAGTAAATCTATCGACCCCCTAAATAAAAGCCCCTCTCTTATTATATATATAAAGATATTCGATACTTTATGAAGTATAGCTAATTTCTAGATAATAGGATATATATAGCTAGTCTAGCATTCGACGGTCTTCGCAAGACCTCTATCGGACAGTTTAATATTCTACTATCCTTAGGTGCTCGGCTTTATGCTTTAGAAGATTATATAAAAACTATTAAGTAAGCTAAGGCTATAGTAGATAACTAATTCTTAAAGCCTATTTACTAGGTCTTATCTAATTCTTATAATAATAACTTACTAATATTAAGCTAATATAAGGCTAATAAGCTCCTTCCTGATATTCGAGTCTTACTAACGATAAAATTACACGTGTACTCCCTAAAGATAACTAAAACTATATATTCTTTCGATAACCTAGCTTTTCTCACCGCCGGCGAAGCTCGCACCGATCGGTCTTAGCCTCGCGAGATAATCTAAGGCTTATCGCTATTTTCCGGAAGCCTTTATTTCGAAGATTTCTCGGCTTATAAATACTTCCGGAACTTCCTAGGTCTAGTAACAGGCGTTTGTCGTGATATTCCGGAAGGGCGAGTCTCTAACGAGGGATTTGTTGATGAGGAAACGCGACGGCTGATTAGGTGGCCCACGCTTTCGCCATTTGAACGCAATCCCTTGCCATTCCTACGCACACTACTCAATCTCAGAAATAAAGGGCATGGGTTTTCCCAGACCTATATCGGCATGGTTTTGGATGTCCGTGCGCTGACGGCCGATCACTTCTAGGGAATGTGCGCGTTCTTTTGTACCTTGTTCAAAGTAAACCGAGATCACAATCTGATGGGCTGTGATAGCCACATCTCTTAATTATCATTTAAAGCCAACTCCCTAGAAGAAGAAATGCTGCCAATCTTCAAAGGGAAGTGTAGTAGTTTGATATGTACGAGGAGCAAAAAGGTTGCGCTACTGAGTCAGACACCCATCTGGTTTCTGTTGCTCCTGGGAACCAGAATCTGTCTGAGTATTCTGTAATACTGAGGGTGATGGAAACCCCTTTCAGGTCGCCTTTCTTGACATATAAATCCCTAGCACTCCCATTCACAGCTTGTAGGGTTTTATTTAGAAAGCAATTCATTCTCTCCTCTACATAATGCGATTCCGAACGTCTTCGTCCGCCGAGACGCTTACCCAAAATCTTCAGTATGCTCTGGATTCCTGCTCACCAACCCCAACAACGGGTATATCGAACCAAATTTCAAACTCTATTGGTCTGGGAGCAGCCTTTGAATATAAACGAACACAAAATAAGCGACTGCATACAATTAGGGGAAGCCACATGCCTCCTCTGAAAACGCTGTTACCATGTCCTGGTAAGCAAAACTCTATGCTATCCATCTCAATTTCCCAAGCTCGCTTCTCCGGAGACGCGCGCTAATGTGACATAGAAAGTGGAGCATCAAATCTCAAAGTCTAGCCAATAGGCCATCCAGAGCACGGTTGGCGCGCTGTTGCTGTACTTAAAGGCGTGACGGAGTTCCTTTGTTGTTGAAAACACAGTGTTATGAATGATTTTATCGCGAAGATAGCGCGAAAGTATAAGACCGGTACCGAAAACGTTGTGGAAAAGATTAGCGTATGCGAAATATTCTTCAGTGGAGGCGCGTAGATTATTCATTTCCTTGTCCAGCTTCTGGATCTCCCGATGACGCCGCCGGGGTAATCTTAACCTTTCCCTTCACTAATCTATAAAGCCATGCCATGGTTATCAGGCTGACATCAAAGAAGTCGAAAACGTTTGCCCCACCGAAAATGATGGCGTAATAGGTCCACGATGAAGATTGTGCAAGTGTTATTTTAGTAACAAAAATTGCCCAGGGAAGCATCCAAAAGATGTTGGAACCAAGTGCTTGGTAAAGATACCACCGAGGTGATGTGGCGAGGAGAACAGCTGCAAGTTGGTAGCTCAGACCGTAGAATATGTAGGTCCAGTCAACAACCTGAGTGCGTCAGTGACTAGTACCATTTCAAAGTTTCTCGTAGTATTGGACTTACCTTCCACATTTCTTGAGTGGTTTTTGCTACGGTTCTCGAGCCAGACAGGTAATATGCAAACAACTGAACTCCCTGTTCGGAAAGAGATGCGAAAAGAACGACTTCGTAGACAAGACCGACCAAACAGGACATAAGGGCAGGCCGCAAGATCCCTATATGATGATCAGTACCGACGAAAAATCCCTTCGCATACTACATCTTACCTAAAACCTCTTTGCGGGATGCCTTTGGATACTGTGACTCCTTTGACGCTCGGAAAAATGCCCAGTTATGGCCAACAAAGGCGAGTGTAGATGTTTCAAGCGCCTGGACAGGTACCATAATGAGGCCCCAGCGAATAGTGTTAAAGACACCCCAGGCAGTTGCGTAAGGTTCACCAAGTTGCACGATATCATGCACAATCCAGAGGTAAATGGCATTTCTGATTGCAGATTCCATGAAGGTGTAAATGCTTGGTCGAAGCAAAGTCTTGAGCGCCGAGATGCTCACATTAAAATGGCATCGATCGCTCGCATCTATTCTGCGACGTGCGATAATCAATACGAAGTATGATAAGCCCGCGAGAGCGGAAAGACAGTCACAAGCTAGCCGAATGATGGCCTGGTGGATGACAGTTGGCGTTGAGTGGCCGACACGGAACCTTGAGATTATGAGCAGGTCTAATAGTATATTGATCATGAACTTGCTCGAGCTTATCACCAACGGCACATCGGGGTTGTCCAATGCCCGTGTCGATGAGGACAAGGCTGCTTCCACCGCCGAGGTAAAAAATTGGACAGAAGACAGTCTAATGTACGTCACTGAGGATTGTCGAACCTTAGCCGGAACAAATGCCGATGCAAGACTTTGCGGATGAATCAGAAATATGACCATGACCACAAAGCCCTGCATGGCTGTGGCTGCGATCATGGTGCACGTCAGATCCAGACGCGAGCGTATAGACCGGGTGGCATTATCCCCGATCAATAACCACGCCGAGCGAGGGAAACCCTCATTTAAAACCTCGACGATCACTCCAATATAGGTATACACGTCAGTCGTCACAACTTGACTAGAGTCAATCTCCGCAACCCATAGTTTGCTGAGAGTACTATATAGGGCTGGCAGAACAAAGGCACCTATGTTGAAGATAAAGGAACCCCAATAGCTATAGAACCAAGGTCAGTTTTAAAATACCACCTGCATTTGGTCACTGAGTCTTGTATTACGCACGTTTGGCGGCTCAGGCGCCCGCGAGCCAGCCGGAAATAACCTACGAGGCTACCAGACCCGCTGGCATCTGGAATTTGCGTCGAAGCTGACGGTCCCTTTGCCGAGGTTGCCTGTCTTTCCATTGCTCGAGACGAAGGTGGAAACAGAGGGAAATAAAATACACACGGACAAAGCGAATAAATATTCCCGATTGGTTATTCGGCAGGTAGCCAAGCAGCTGTTGATTATAGGATAGCAAGAGTGTGAGTCCCTTTTGTTTGAGTGCTGATATACCAAGAGGGAGGAGAAGCATAGGAATACCTGAAGGGACCAGAAAGAGGGGTATTGTGCACGACATTATTGCCGTCTTGGCCCTCTTGGGTATGTGAACCGTGATCGGACGTTCCACGCCCCCGCGCACGCCGTAACGTTACACGGCGGCTGTATCCGAAATCCAACAAGACAAGCCCCGCAAGAATTGCAAAAGCGACCGCATGCCCGCGTCACATGTATACTGTAACAAGCTCCCTATAAATACGATAGCCATAATTACTACTATTGCATGAGAAAATAGAAAGAAGCTCCAGAATCATTTATTCCGATGCGATGTCGTTTCACAAAGCTAGGTAAAATAGATTCCGGTGACAAATGGAACATCGGTCCAATCTCGGCAATTGGGCAAGCGTCCTCCGAGTCTAACGCTGCCCCAAGTTGGACGTAGTAGGGGTTCAGCACCTCGTCAAAATCAACTGTCCGGCTAGATTTAGCAGTGTGGTTTTGTTAAGAAAGACGACTCGCCTTTACCCACGCAGACTACAGTCTTAATTGGCAATCCCCCTTGTTCAATCAGCTCACCAAATCGTTTAACCCGACCTAGTTGCGTAATTGATTGACTATCTAGAGTCATTAACGTGCGCCTTGGTTCAATTTACAGTAATACATGTGTTTTGCCTCCCTAGTTTTACCTTCGAACCTACCACATCTAACGTAATTCCTGGCCGATCGAGACACCCCAAACACATACTGTAGTAAATGCGATAAATTACTTCTTCATATCTCAACCAGCATATCATTTTATGGTAAGATATCGAATAGTGCGTAATCCATATAGTATTTATAACCTACTAGAGAAATATAGGAAGGTTACTGGAAGAATTCGTGGAGATATATATGTTCATCTCACCTAAATTACATCATATTCTATGGTAAAGCATCGAAATAATCATTTACATTGCTTAAATCTAAGCTAAGTTATTTGATACGCTATTAGGAGCTCACTTTCTGATACTCAAGTGAGAATAATGAGAATAACCTATGGTTCTTGAGATATGAAGTAGTAATTTTACTATGTGTTTTGGGGTGCCTTGATCGGCCGGGAATTACGTTAAGTCATCACCGGAGTAGTGTTACCTTCTTAGAAATTTGTACTAAGTTTTTGGTAGACCTTCGCTTCAGGTCAGGGGAAGGCCCTCTTGGTGGGTGCAGAGTCCTGGATTTATTTAATAACGGATCTGACCTGGTGGTACAGTATATACGCGTCATGTCTTGGGAGAAGATGATGTGGGTGTTCACTGCGAGGATAGGCAGGTATCGGCGAAGTTTGTTCACATCGTCTCAGTCCCCCGAAACTCGATAAGAGAGTTTTGGGTGCTTATTTGACCCCCATTCCTTCTTTCTCAGTGCGCCCGCAGTATTCCTGGTGGTCGGGTTTCTTTGAGTCGGCTGCCACCACGGCCCAAGATCGCGGCGGGGTTGTCGCGTTCAACCCGTCGATCTGCACTGGCAGCACTCAAATCTCTCCTGTAGCTTTCATTCTGGGTCTGACGCTCGTTTTAATCACGCTTCACCTCTCTCAGAAATTAATTTTTTTTGGTTGCTACGTGTGTCCACTGTTCGCTCCGGTGTCGACGTGTCGACCGAGTCCGTGTCTTGCCAGCTGCCATCGGCTTGGCGGACCGGGATGCAAACCTTGGTCCGAGGGTTTCCGACGCTTCTATCGCCACTAGCTGCGCCTGTTCCTGATAAGGGGCTCACAACAAATGCCCACCGTCTGCCATCCGGCAAGCGTTAGCCTCTACTCATCACACAACAAAACGGGTATTTAACGCGGTTGCCAGACGTGCTGGATATTAATTTACTGTGATTCGAGAACAGCATACTGGCATGCTGCATTTTCCCTTTGTTTTGGTTCGAAATTAACGGGAACCTCTCAGGTGGTCAACCAACATAGTGGCCTGTAACGAATCAACTAAGCATGAGAAGAGAAGAAAGAAAACATCTCTGGGGTGCCCCTTATCGCCGAATGACCATCTCTCCAACGCATCGCTCAAGTCACATGCCTCACAGCCCTAAATCCGTCGCAACCATGAAATCCGCATTCAATAGGAAACATCAACGGGCTTTTGAGCAAGCATTTTCGATCAATCCTTCCCTCAAACAGTGCTTATATAGCCGTGGTCGGCATCAAATGGAGCTTTAAAGCAGCTTATCAAAGGCTGTCAAATCACGACGCAACACGGTATACTTCTCGAACAGAACTCAAGGAGCTACGCGCCGCAACATTCTTAGGATACTACTGTATTGAGCAATGTTAAAGCACCAACATTCACCGCTGCCGATAGCCTGCCCGAAACGACGTGACGAACTGGCTACTGTAATCTCTCGTCAAAGAGTTCCGTTGGAGCGTTTTGGTAATATATTGATTGGCCCCTTAGCACCCATTTTGAGGGCCAATCTCTTTTTCTAATTGCAAGATCATGGTGATGCTTAAACAATTATGGGTATATAACCATTCAGCCTGCGGCGTCCTAAAATTGTTGAGCAGACTCTAGTTGATTCCTTCGAGAAGGGAAGCCAGCCACTACTTCATTGTAACTATCAAGACAAAATGGATCTCAGCTCCAATAAACGAGAATCTCCCTGCGAATTCAAAGCCGTACTCCGCAAGTTGTGGCAAGATCTAAGGGTTGTTTTCCCGGAGGGGAGAGTTTCCCCTTTTCCCGCAGAGTATCCACGAATGGTTCTTGAAAACCAGGATGCGAAGCTAAAAGTAAATATACTCGCTGCCACCTTTTCCTGGATTCTGCTTGCAGGGTACCTGGTTTTTCCCGCCACTCTCAGTTCAATGCGCACTTCAACTACCCTGCGGTCCTCCGTGGCTCAAAGTGACATCGGTGAATTCACTTATGATCTTGTTCTCAATATTCCCCTTCTAGCTTTTGCGGCAATCTGTTGTTTAGTTGGCAGTGTTGGCCAGGTAATTCTTTGGAGACAGAACCCCAACTTTATTTGGCTTCAATCAAAAATCTTTCTGTAAGCCAGAACCAACTTATAAATTCTATTATCTTTCTCCAAGTACTAATAATGAACAAGACCAGTTCTCATCAATTCTGCCACGGGTTTTATAAATACAATCGTAAACGTCTACACGAGTGGGCTTCACTCGTGGTCAGTGGTTCAAATAGTCACAGCATCAGTTACCGGGGCTTTCACGGTGTTATCCGGGGTTTGTTTCATTATCTACCACTGTAGGGTTTGTCTGCTGAAGGAAGCCTTTATGGACGAGGTTAAGAGAAAGGGAACAGAGTAACACTAAAGATTGTAGCATTCCCAGCGCTCAATTGCGAGAGTGGGGTAGTCAAGTATAAACGATGTTCATTTTCACCTTTCCATAGTCAAAAGCACCATATTATGTTGAGGTTTCAGCGGTCTTCAATACCGCTGAGGCCTTACTAGATAGTAGGTTGCCCTCCCTGGTGCCCACTAGCCTCATACGGAATCGTGGCGTTCGGGATGTGTGAATAGCACACTCCCGCTCAGGGGTTAACTTATTATGAGATATCTTCAATATTACTCAATTGCTGCATATGCTATAGCTCCTCCTAGCTCGCATCTCTCATCTCAACATATTAATGGTACTGTTGTGCTCGCTTGGCAAACTCTAGCCATACCTTAAGATTAGTCCCATATATATTACAGGGCCATAAACCTCATATAGCTATTAATAGCACAAGTATTTCCGGCTTTCCACTCTCATCTGTAGCAGTTATAAGTTCAAAGTCGAGTATAATCGTAGCAGGCCTTGTGAGTAAAAGTGATCGTATATTACAAGCCGTCTCTGTTTGTTCTCCATGTTGTTTGACTACTTTTAGCACCGAGATATATACTGTAGCTGGGACTAATGACTTTTCTAACCCAACAAGTCATCAAAATTCGTATTCAGTACCCTAAGGATGATTCTGGAGTCTCAAGACATTTCATGGTAAATTCAATATTTTACTGTAGCTAGCTATGTAAGGACATGGAGGAATTTTTGAGTTGATGCCTTTCGAGCGGACTTTAAGAGAGGATATCATTCTATGATAAATTGGGACAAAGTTATTCCATTTCAAATACGACACGTCTCTAGCTGAATATTTGCTATAATCTTCTCTATTTGAGGCCGCACTCAGTCCGGACCCTGGTCTCTACCTTACAGGAAGTACTATATGGGAGTGTCTTGCCATATACCTATTCAAGTCAAATACAGCAACAGCAAACGAGACGAATGAGCCAAGAAAATGTCGCCATTATTGAAAATGACACCGCAAGCCACAAGGTCGCAAACATATATAGGCCAAGACTCGCTTCAACGCCGAAATCTTTGAGAACGGCCTGAATTGCTGCCTTCATAGTGACGTAAATCACTATACTACCAACTGCAGCGCCCATAACGAACACACTCGCGATCTGATTTGCTAGATTAGTCCAATTCAGTTCCGAAATTAAGTTAACTTACGAAAGAAGATAATGCAGTAACGAGATTCCCCCAGGCAGAAATCAGATTAACAACTCCTAAGGCAAAGGTAGCCGCGGTTAATAAAAATCCGATTATATAGGCTAAAATTAACCATCGTGATAGGGTTCGGCTTACTGCATGGAGCTTATCAAAACCCGGAATGATTAATGCGACATCGTTAGATACTAAGCCAAGGATAGTTTCAAGGTCAAATAAGAAGGAAGTACTAGGTGTCGTGCAATTAGTTCCCCCACGTGTATTCTCTTGGCAGTCACCCCAGATCCCTATATTATAGGAGCTTAGAAGTTGTGTTTTAATGTTATTAGCCAAACTTTGAAGCTTTCCGTTCGCTTCAGTAGCTACTGTTTTTGCGGCATTTATCGCCTGGGATATGGCCGTTTGTACAGCACTAGCTGCGTTCCCTGCGATATCGCCAACGTCTGAAGTCACCGTAGATAGATCCACTCCGCCTATATTGATACCACGACGGAGATTAAGGTGATCAAGGCTCGAAAATCCGGTTAGGTTGACCTGTTAAGTGGTAAGATTACTTCCAAAGATAAAGTTTGGCCACTAACCTTCATAAAGTACAGATTAGGAGGTGCAGAGGTCGAGGTACATCCACTGAAAACAACCGCTAAGCAGATCAGAGTCCCGGACGAGAAAATCACTGGTAAAAGCCCACCCAAACGACCGATCATGTTTATTTTAAAAATATAGAAAAGGGTACGAACAAAATTGGAACACGTAAATGAAATCAAATATCATTGTGACAAATACTAGGCAGCTCGTGGCTCTTATATCTAGGTAAACTTCAAGCTTAGTCCTCCAACGTATTCTTGCGGCCCGTGATTAGCAAGCCTCTGAGATTAGCCAGTTGGTAACTCACAGGCAAAGACCCTATCTGGATGAATAATTATACTGAATTATAGTGAGGACAACTCTTTAGCTGTAATCAAAACATTCCCTCATTGCATCCAAAATGATATGCATACGGTATTGCTGGATAGCGTTGCTATGCGTTCTAGATGGTAACTCACTATACATACTTCGGCAAGCCCAGAATTGATAAATTTCAGAGATTCTTACCCCTTTCATTAGTATCTTTCACCTTTTAGTATAGTAGCTGAAGCAAAGATCTTATCAATCCTGGATCCTTCATTTTGAATTAATTATTAAAAAAAATATACAAGATGGTAAATCCCAGATTCCTTCGTATGTTTTTCGAAAAGGATATGTTTGCTACAGTATAGAGTATTCTGCGAAATTACTCATTTAGAGGAACAGATGTTATGCCGCCAACCAGGATTTGAATTCCATTCGAACTCATTTTATCGCGCAGTCAAGTCAAGCTGCAGTGTTGCTACGTGATTTCAGAAGTTTGGCAATTCTTAGATAGATCCATCCTTCGTTGAAGTTCATTGAAGACAAGTTACTTCACTGCATACCTTGAAGGAGATGGGCGAAACATTCACCGGTAGCTAATCGGTTCAGAACTCGACTTGAATCACTTCTTCGCCAGGCGGTCGAGGACCACGTTTCGAAGAACGTGGAAGAACTTTTCAAGAACCGACCCTTAGTGAGAAGTCTGGCCTTGAAATGGTCGATCCATTTCAAGAATCACAATTACTCTGAGCCCGGAGCAGGAACTGGTATAAGGGGCAGGGAAGCGTTGATATTCGGCCAACACGACGACGTCCACCGCGTTTAGCTGAGCAGCAGAACAGTACATAGTGCATCTAAAGCGGCCTCTCGCGAACCGAAAACACCAATGCTGACCGACTTTGCGTTTACAGCCCGCATCTACACTTCGCGTGGCTGCGTACTGTACAGTATCTAGCAGGTAATGCCAACAGTTTTCCCTTCCGCTGTCATTTAATACCTTCGTTTGCTCGCTCTATCTTACGCATATTATTTTGCTCACTTCAAATTTCACACATCGTGGATCAGTGCCAATTATTAATCCCAATTGAACATTCTAAAGAGTAAAAGGAGGTTAAAGCCAAATGTCTCTATTGAAACCATAGATAGATAAAAGAAATAAATCTCGAAATCGATGAGTGATGAATCATGTCGGGTTAACTGGCTATGATGATGAATTCATTTGCCCGATGTAGCTCGCTCTAACGGGTTAACTGGCTATCAAAAATCGGAAGTAACGTGCTGAATTACTCGCCATTTAAGCCTATTTTGAGCACATCTCGAGCAAATTCCGCCTAGATTTTACTTAATTTTTAGGAATTTACTGTTTTTTCCTATCGTGTGAACAATTTTTGCGCAATCTCTACGCCTGCTTTACTTAGCTTGGCCTACTCTACTTCGCTTAAACTTCGTGCTCATTCTACACTACGTTTCATCTTCTTTATTTTGGAATTCTATTACGACTACACAAATTCGCCCCTTCTAAAAGCACCCATATGCTAATATTGGCAAGTCAATCTATCTCAATAACGAACCTTTGCACTTCTAAATTACACCATTCCATCCCCCAAAATCGAGAAATTTCCTAACTGCGCACCCATGGCGAGTGAGCCTATTCTAAACAATGGTCCAAAATCCCGGAATCGAGGAAGCGAAAAGTCAAGCTAATCACTTTAAATCGCGAACTTTTTGTATTTGTGAATAGTCAAATGATGAAAAGCTAAAATTCATAGAATTTAGGAAGGACACAAGAAATAGATCTCGATATCGATTGGGTCCAGTAAAATATGCCCATTGACTATTTCAACTTGCTACTTGGGACCCTAGAGTGACAATTACACATCTTCTGAACACCTTTTGCTCAATCTGCGTGCACAGTTTGTATCGACGAACCTTTCCTCATTATCCCCTTTAATCTCAAGATCTCGACTTTTCTCTCATTACATAGAACCTCCCCCTTTACGGCACCGGGAACTCTGTCTGGCACTGGACCGATGATGTGGATCTCAGTCGACGTTTATATCATGTTAGCACATGCACGCTTCGCTTTGGCAGGTTTTCTATTCGGTCGCCTTATTTCATTTAAATTCTCACCGCCACCGTCTTGCTTTGGTCAAAGGAAGTTACCGGGCCCTCAACACCAGGGGGCACTTTCTGTATGGTTTCATAGCTCTTCTCTTGGCCCACATAAGAGGAAGAAGCTTTTGATGATCAATTAGCCTCTGAAAGGTGCTTGAGGGGCTGCGCTCCGTATTCGTCCTAACAGGTTTTTGGTATGCTTTTGGTTATATGTGTCATGCTCAAAGGTCAGGAAGTTACGATTTGGCTATTTGGGGCAACGAATGAGTATGCTCAAAACAAGTTCTGGCTTATTTTGTCGCGCGATTTTCAATATTCCTTATGGGGGAGTGAAAAAGTCACATTAGATTATGCATGCTAAATTCAACGGAATAAACAATGTGCACAGGTACTATTGCCTATTATAGTGGCTTTTCATTACGCGCATCTTGATATCGAATTCATCCATTCAAAATCTTTCTTGAGAATTTCAAATTATCAGCATGCCTAGCCCAGCACAGAAGGCATTTCACCGATCAGGTACTTTAATTCATTATAGAATTTTATTGGAGCACCAAAATGGTCCATAATGCGACACGAATTGGGTCAAACATGTTAAATTGAGTGAATAATTGGGGTCGCAATCTGGTATCCCGATTAGAGTGACGAAAGTCTGGCGGAAAGTGGTCCAATGGTCTTCTTTGCAGTAAAGCGTGTCTTGGTTGACCGTTTTCCAAAGATATTACTCTAATAATATTTATCGTGGGCATCCAGAGAGAATTTGTCAAGATTGTGGAGCACCAAGTATACACGTCCATTACATGGACCTTTCCTTTGTTGACTAGACTGCTATTATAGTATGTATTTTGTATGTATCTGAGGTGCCGACCTTGACACCAATCAGGTCTCTCGAAAACTCGGGTGCACTGCTGGGGAACAACTCAACGTTGCCCCTATTGATTAGGAGTTTCTTTAATCAATTAACCTGGTGATTTGACCAATTCATCTGATCCCATCGTCTCCCAATGGGCCATTGGTCTTACCTCTCTCATACGGGATCTTATTACTTTGGCAGAATCCTTCCAGGCTGTGCCGCTAGAGACAGTATAGTTGGCTGTACTGTGTCACGCCCGTGAGCTCAAAGCTCTCTATTGGGAATACCTGGATTGTAGACTTGATTCGCGTTGATAATACTCAACTTTGTGATGCTCACTCATCCCTGGCAATCCTAAACGCTCCAATTGGTTGGGTCTTGTTCAAAGAGCAACATTTATCTTCCAGTCGATACATGTTCTTCACTTCCAGTGAATCAGGGTATAATATCCATGAATGGGGTAGCTGTGGGGAATGACTTTGGTTACAAGCTGTTATTTAAGGCAAGCAGATATTTGTTAGTTCCAGTGAAGGCTTCCGAGTCGTAATTACTTTTGGAGCAGGAATTGACCACCTCGAATAACATCGGCATACTTAATCACTTGTCACGTGACATGAATATAATTCCCCCGCTTTCTTCTTGGTGGGAGTGCAGGCTAGCCCCTCCTTCTGATATGCCATCGACGAGTAAATCATAATTTCATTTTTGCAAGCGAGAAAATACCCAAAATGAGTGAGCAAAAAGATAAAGCTTCCTCTGAAGCAAAACGTATAGAGCAGAATCAGCTCATCAGTATGTCCATGTCTTCCGGTGAAGAAGCTCGGAGAGCTCGAGGAAAGAAAGACATTGAGCTGCCCTCTCAGCAAATTGCGAATAATCCAAACATCGATCAGGTCATATCTTCGGGATCAGAGGCACAGAGAAAAAGAAAATTGAACAAAAAGGATTAGGCGGTAGGCACAGTACTCGCCTGAAGGCCACGTCAACTAGTCTCTAACCGGAGCACACATCGGGGTACAATGGGTAGACTTGTTCGGCCAGACACATGTCTGCAGGAATCAATGACCTATCTCCTCGAAACGAGCCCTCAACCGATCCTTGTATTCCGCGTTTTCTTCCATCTTTGCTTGAATGAAATTCCCCGCGTCCACAGACCAATAAGGGCTTACCGTGCGATCGAATATTCGCTGGGTGCAGTGCTCCTCACAGAAAATTCGCTGGATATGCTCGTTGAACACTCGGAGAAGGCCCTTAGGGCTATGGACAGCTTGGAAATACCAGAAGCTCCCTCTGTCCCAGCACTTTTTCATGATCTCAGCTTGAGAAGTGACAAGCGTACGGATAGACTTTTCCTGCTGTTCAAAAGCCTCTATGAATTCAAAAATGACAGATTGGAAACTTTGAAGATGTTCCCCATGCTCAATATCGTCGATAGGCCGACCAGTCAACCAGTACGGTGGTGTCTGTAGCTCAATGGGGAAAGTGCATGCCCATTCCAAGTCTATTAAACACGTAATGTGCCAATCTTCATCCACAAAGATATTACTTGGATGGAGGTCGGTAAGTGTGAGTAGAAATGGACCGTCACGATATTGATGAGAAATGAACCGAGGCAATAGACTTCGCATCATAGTCAAAGCAGCAAGCTGTTCCTGGCCGTCATGAAGATCATGAATAGCATTTGGCTGGTAGAGAAGGCGGTTGTCGTGACAGTGCAACAGATCCAAGATGTACGGCTCCACGCACTGATACGTAGAGTTCCTTGGTATAGTAGGGATGCCTTCATTTTCGAAAGTTTGAAGTCGCAGCGTTAGGGGACGATTTTTCAAATGAATCAAGCCATCATCATCTAAAGTCAAAGATCCAATACGTGGGAATTGATTTTGATTAAGTGTGAGCATGATCTTTGCAAGATCGCTGAAAAGAGCATGCCTTCGAGTCTTGTCCGTCAGAAGGAATTTTGACAAAGTGTTAGACAGCATGCTGCCACTCTCAACGAAGCTGATAATCATATATCCGATGCGCAAAGAACCGATTCCCTTCGTGCCGATAAATGGAGATGTCCTGGGGTACCCAAGCACTGATCGTATCGTTCGTTTCATACGGTGATACCATTGAGAACAGATACCCATGGATTTTTCATAGGTAAACTGAAGTAATTAAGCACCTCCAATCCAATAAAAGGTGAAAGGGTATTAACTCACAGTTTGCCCATTGAGGAACCCGAACCCATAAAGGAAAGGTATTGGGATGGTCGGACAATTTTCGCGAATCCAAATATATGTAGCCACTTCGCAGCGCAGTTTCTCATCCGAATTCCCAGGATGCTTCTCTTCCCCAACTTTGAAAGGCAGTGGGATTCGAATTAGAACACGTTCGCCAAAAGGCCGATTTACGTAGACTGGAATGCACACGTTGTAGCTCCCAAACAACCAATCAACCTCGTCGGCAATTTCACATAAATTCACGCCAAGATGGAATGAAACCAAAGATTCGATGTCCGCTTTGTGGCTCAGTAGATATGAACAGAAGTCATGCTGCTTTTGCGGGTAGTCCAGACGGTGCAGGATATTATCGTCGTCGGCCAGGGCATCTTCCAACGAAATCTTGTTCCCTCTGAGCAAAGGGAGAGTAGCCATATAGACAGTTCGCATACATTTGTGCTGGCCGTCCCAGCAAAGTGAGCTCAACTGAGGTGCTGTGTACCTCGATCTGAGACGAGATGTTCCGGAAAGTAAGGGGATGAAGGTCACATGACCAGCTCCTGTAATTCATTGCATCCAAATACGGCCTGAACGGTGAAATAATTATCCGCGGGCGCAAGCAAAATTGACCGAACACAGCCAAGTGTAATACCGGAAGTGGGAGATATAGATATTCCGTATTAATTAAAGAGCTGGCCACCCCAAAGCACCATACTTAATGCCATAATATTTCAATTCCACGATATTTCAACCACCAAAGCACTTGTTCCGTTAAAACTAGGGCTGTTGCGAATACGAATATTCGCAGGAATTGCTAATATTCGTTATTCGTATTCGCAAGTCATAAATACTACGAATAATATTCGCAAATTTATTCGCAAATTAAAAGTATGCGAATAATTATTTGCAGATCAAGCTGCGAATACGAATAATTATTCGTTATTCGCAATATATCACGTGCACTTGTACCAGAAATTGCGCAATGGACCAGAAATTGACCGAATTAGGTATAATACAAGCATTCTTGCGTGATAGGAGTAAAAAGCTTCTAATAGTATGGTTAATGACTCCCCACTACCCTTCTACTTGGAATGCCAGAATATCATCTCTACTCCTCTCACCTCCTCTCACCTATTTCGTCAATCGGCGATGCAGACCCGTGGCAACCGACCAAATTACCTCGCTTTAAATGATGGCTATCAAGACGAAGTACGGCCTGGCGACTGGACGTCTAGCCTGGCCTGGAGTCCAGCGGCACAAGGTCCAGAAGGACCAGTCCCATCATCCCCACAACCTTCCCGCAGTCAATCAGCATTTAGTGCCAATACCGATTCCTTTCTTGAAGCTTTCGATGACCTTTTACCTTCGGAATCCGCCTCTTAGCTACCTACCACAGCCAGTAGTTCGCAAAGCTCTATCCTAAATTCACGGCAAAATGACTGGATGTGGGGACATCTTCATACCAGAGAATTTCCCAACGAATGGACCGAGAAGAGGAGTGGAAGAAAGAGGCTCGTTGATCGAGAAATCTGTTGTACTGTTATCAACAAAAACACTAGAAAACAGTGCAACTGGTCTACAACAGACTCAAAACGACAGACCTCTACCACCAATATTCGGCTCCATTTGAAAGAAAAGCATGGAATTCTACCTCCTGGGATTACTGATCTACCTACTGGTACACCAAAGTCGACTATTGTTAGTCTCTGGGGTAATAAGGGAAAACTCACAATTCAAGAGCTCCTTGAAAAGAATCTCCTTCGCTGGGTTACTAGTAGCAAGCAACCCTTTACAGTCCTCGAATCATCAGCGTTCCAGCAAATATTCAAGGATATACCAGGGGCCGCACTTCCATTTACCTCTCGTCATACCCTTCGACAGCGTCTTTTGGAAGATTTCGACCTACAACGTACTACGTTAAAGGAAGAGCTTGCAGCTACATGCCAAACAATCGCTCTATCCCTTGATGTATGGACCAGCAAAAACCATATCCCAATTCTCGGTATCGTGGGCCATTGGCTCACAGAAGACTTTGTCTATCGAGAGAAAGTGCTCGAGTTCACAGAGCTCTATGGTCCACATAGTGGAGAGAATTTAGCTGCAGCGATTGAAGCTTTGCTTATTGAGCTGAACCTTGAGCACAAACTGCTTTCAATTACTGGCGATAACGCTAGTAATAATGAACGGATGGCGTTACAACTATTCCAAACCCTACGGAAGACGTGTGGGGCCGATCCTTTATTCGGTGGTTTGGGAAGTTATATACGGTGCTTAGCTCATATTATCAACCTCATCGTGAAGGGCATTCTACTTGCCCTTAAGTCTGGTAATACAGAAGAGGCCGCTGCTATCTGTGATAACCTGGATAATGGAGAACACCAGTCATTTCCGGCCATTGAACCACTTGCAAAGCTTCGTATTTTGTCCCTCTGGATTCACCGAAGTCCGCAACGCAGGCAAGCATGGAAGAACAATTGCAAGCGAATGAACTTATCGGATAAGTTCATCGAATATGATGTGGATACGCGATGGAATTCAACGTTTCGAATGTTGGATGATGCTTTAAAGGTAAGATACGAGCTCCATGTATACTTAATCATACACTAATACTCTATAGTCAAGGCAACAGCTTGAGAAGTTTATTCACTATGAGACTGACTTTCCTCCCTTCTCAACAAAAGACTGGACACGGCTCTCTCAACTCTACAATGTTCTCTCGAAATTTAATGAGTTTACCTTGTTTGTCTCAGAGAAAAGGCCTCAGATTAGTCTCGCAGTACCAGTATACTACGAGCTCCACGATTTACTGCATGATGTAGCTGAGCGCAAGGAAGATTTTGCAGATCTTGATGAGGATATCGCAAGCGCTGTTAGGGAGAGTATTAAGAAGTATATGAATTACTACACCTTCATGGATGTCTCTGATATATACTATACTGCACTGATCTTGGATCCCCGTGTGAAAGGAGATCTCCTCCTATACGAATTGGATGATGAAGACACTGGGAGGAATATTCTGCAAGCTCTCCGCGATGACCTTCACTGCAAATATCCCGGAACTACAGAACCAGTTGATATATCACAGCCGCTAGAACCAAGTCATAAGAAGCAAAAAGTGGGCAGCCGGATGTTGCGAAGACTACAGCCTCAAGACAAACCCCGATTTTCTGACATTGATCGGTATTTCGATAGTGCTCGGATTGATGCAAGTGATATGGAAGATCAGAACTGGTTATGCGATTGGTGGAGAGCCCATAGAAAAGAATATCCTCGGATGGCTGCTGCTGCCAGGGATTACTTGGCAATCCCAGCCTCTGAAGTCTCGGTTGAGAGATTATTCAACGCAGGAAGAGACGTGCTTGGAGTACGACGGTTCTCCATGAAGGGAGAGACGATGAGGATCTTAATGCTGTTAGATGATGCATATAGGTAGTAGCCGATGGATTGAACTATTATATGAAGAATAAGCTAAGCTTCTAGTGTCTTTTATTGTATAAGTCTTTTGCTATGCAATTTATAACCTAATAGGATAGAGAGGGGTTCTGAGGGAGAGAGAGAGATATATATATGTCTCATTCAATACCAGATACGGGAAGTAAATTGCGAATAACGAATATTCGAAGATTTTGGCGAATAAATTATTCGCATTCCAAATTCGCTGCGAATAATATTCGCAAATTTTATTCGCAAGCTTAAATTTTGCGAATAATTATTCGCAGCAAATATTCGCGCGAATATTATTCGCAGTTACCAATATTCGTAACAGCCCTAGTTAAAACTGCATGTTCTGCATTTTCGGAAAGAGCAATACGACACATACATATTAAGCCCCTCAGAGTGTTATCGCACTTTACCATTAAAGACCGCTGTAAGACAGAAAGACAAATCTCTGTATATACTTAGACCTTTCTTCTTATACTTCAATGGAAGATTCAAAATAGTATACAGATTATATTTTTCCCACTTAGTCATCCTAGATAGATATAATTGTTCAGATATGAAGTTTTAATTTATCGCATTTAGTGTGTTTTAGGGTGGCCGGGTCGCTTGCATGGCCGGTTCGCCTGTGAATTACGTTAGCCAAATCAATAGTACACAAATCAACATTTTTGTTTCTGTCCGTAAAAACATTTCTCTGTAGAGCCTAGGATTTAGAGATTAGATGCCGTGCAGTGGCCACTTATATGCCTTGTGTAGAACAACGAGACGTACCTTTCATGTCTGAATTCCTAACTAGGCATAGGCTCAATGGGCACCAACCGGGCTAGCTGCCTTCACCGACTGGACTTACCACATCCATTTGCTAATTCGTACATATAGGTACTGTAGTACTGATTGTCTATAATTAGGTGGTTAATTTCAGGCAAACGCAGATGACGAGATGGGCCTGTAGATTCAGGCATCACGTGGAAAAAAACGTGGTAGCTGATAAGATTATGTGGTGTGATCTCCTTGGAGGGATATAGAAAAGCTATTGGTTAGCGGACTTTCTTCTAAATCAAGGGAAACAGCTAATCTCTCTTATTGTCTGTCTGTTTGATTCAATATGCTTCTGTACGCTCTGGGCTTTGGGGATTAGACTTTATGCATTCATTTCAAGGGATCTTATGGGGGTGTACAAAACCTACATGAATAATTAGGTAGCTAAGCTAACATCCACGGGGTATTTTTATGGGCGGGACTTGCTTCTGGCAGTACTAGGAATGTACTGTTGAGAAGGTGAATGGTAAAGTGTAATGATAGAATCCAGTAACCCCGCAAAAGACCTCGAAGATACCGAATAGATATCCCTTCATTTAAAAAAAGACTTCATAGCTATTACTTGAAAGCTTGTGTGGTAATTCAGGGTTATATCCACCGCAGTGGACGCCCTGTAATTTAATTAGCTTGCCCTCATTTTTCATTTCCCGATTGCCGCAATAAATATCTGCGTATTTCGTATCAATGAGACACCAGCTAAGAGATCTCACCCTTTAGACCGTATTTTGTTGGCACTATGGAATTATCAGCAGATGTGAACAGTGTTATCAGCGAAGATCTGTTTGTGCTGGTAGACCAGCTCATCTTCTTCCTCATCTTTGCCAAACTTCGTCAAGTCAACAGTTGGAGCACCTCTACCTTGAGTCATAGCCCTCACCAAGCGAGGAATATCTGTCATTTACTAATGAACCATTGGAAAAGCTGTGCAGCACAATTGGTTTCATAAATCTGAGACTTTGCTTTTTTTTGAATAATTAGCTAGACCATCCTTGTTAAGTATCTTTCCCGATCCTCCATATACATATTTCCAACCGTCCTTACACTCAAGTGTACCCCCGCTATTTCTCATAATGCGTCACTCAGCTTACTATCTTTTGGCCTCATTACTGTCATTCATGGCGTCTTTCCTGGGAATACAGTAGTTTTCGAATTCAGTTTGACCGATCACTCTTTAGACTTGATTCCCGGAAAATAAATCCGAAATACGCTAATCCTATTCAAGGACACCGCTCTATCAGTCAGGCCGAATGATTGTGGTAATTACCATACCGCTTTCCAAGGAGGTATTGTAATAATACAGCGAACTCCTAAGGCTCCCTTCTGCCACATGTCCAATGTCGTGTCACGAATAAGGGTTCTGAAAAGAGGCGGGGTTGGGCAGCTGTGCGTCTGGCGCGCATGCTTCAGAGACATATAGCATATTCGATGTCTCTCCGCACGTCTGTCAACTTCACCAAGTTCTGGCTATTCTTTCTCGGCTATGGTGAACAGACGACGCAATACATCCCGGTCGTCAACGGCCAGTGATCCAGCCCCTGACCCTCCTGAACCCACCATTGGTATTCAAGACAAAATGCAACAGAGGCAGCATCAGGATATAATCTTGGATATCATCGCCGGGTAAAGATTATAAAGATTACCTAGAATCATGCATGGTTCTACTCTTGAGTGCCGCTCGCTAACTGTCACAAAGGCTCCGCGTCAACCCCGATTACAGCGATGTCAAGATTATTTGCCGAGATAGAATCTTCCCAGCTCATAAGCTTGTTCTGTGTCCCAGATCCAAGTATTTTCAAAACGCCTGTTGTGGTATTTTCGAGGTAATCCTGATAGAACATTGTGGAACCTTTAGACCGAGGCTTACGGGACCAACAGGAATCTCAAGGATCAATTACTTTGGACACCAGAAACCCGACACTGGTCGAGAAGATGCTAGAATTTCTCTACACAGGTAGCTACACAGTCAAAGACAACACGGCCGAAGTTGAGATTTCACCAAGCGATAGCGACATAGTACCGCGATCAGATACATTGAACTCGGAAGAGGCTTCGCGAGACTCTCAAACAGATCAAGATCCCATGGAGAAACTTCCAGTTGAAGAGAACATTATCGGTGAAAATACAGCGTCACTGTCGAATGAAACTACAGGGAGACTCATGGGCCAAAGTTCAATGAACAAAAAGTCTCCAGTAGCTGGCGGGGCTCCTTTGACAGGGACTTGCGAACAAATTGATATTATCGACGAGTCATTGCCCGATTGTCATCCATGCTACTTCCATCTACGCATGTATGGAGAAGCTGATTACTTCATGATTGAAGATTTGAAAATCAGAGCTGAAGAGAACTTTCGAGATTCTTTCGAGAATTGCTCCGAGAAGGAAATATTGGCGCTGACAATCAAGGAACTCTACTCAACAAGAGCCGACTACCGTGATATCCGGAAGCTGGCGATAAAACTGCTGGTGGGAAACCTACGAGAACTTCAAGGAGGATTGACCCCAGGGATTGATTCTGATCTCTTAAAAGCATTTCCAGAGTTTTCTACCGAGTTCTGTCTAGCGACCATGGAAAAGTTTTTGAGTGAGCCGCTCGGCCCTAAACAACCTGTGATCCCCTCCAGAGTTGAATATAAACCATTCGAATACAAGCGATTCGAATACCAGTGGAGGAAATGAGAATGAATATGTGAATGGCGAAACCGAATAAAGGATGTTTTCGAGAGAACTTCCCTAAGTCGAGTCAATCTTAACGATTATGTCGACTTTTGACCTTCAGAAATATGACCTTGCTTGTGATTCAATTCTTTCCGTTTCTGTCTCTTCCCTAGAGTGATTTTCTAGTTCAGCAGACTTTTCTTCGAAGATATTTGCCAACGTAACACCTGAGCCTTTAAACCCCAAATTTTGCCTCCGAATATTGTAGCATGCGTAATTTGATAATATGCTTTAAATAGTAAAAGACCCCCAATGGCAGCAAGCTGATGCGCGGTCGGAGAATGACGGATTTGCAGTTGCTCGATTCGAATTAATAAGTAAGGAGGCAATTTAGATCTAAAATTTGGGGTCTCTTACACTACCATAGAAAATCTCCTTTTACTATAAAGCTCAATCATTTGAGCCACGTAATACCTTGGCTTGATCACCTGCACCATGAGCCAAAGCGGGGTTACTGCGAATTTAAATACACCGGTCTCCGGCTGCATCCACGTGCCATCACTTTAAACTCTTTTACTGACGTTAGAAAAATCCTCACTCGCGATCCATTTCAAAATTTCGAAAGAAAGAATATTCAAATGGCCCAGAATAAATTTCAAGTCTCGCGATTCGAGATGGGGGAATTCAAAGAGAATACGTGGTACTGTGATTGTGGCGATATAGCTATCAATCTCACCTCCAAAACGGACCAAACCAGAGGTGATAAATGTATGTTAGCATATTTATCTATAAGAAGAATAATTACTCATGATGATAGTCCTTCGATGTCCCAATTCGAGAGACTGTGGGTTTTTCCTTTGGGAAAAGGATGAACCCACAGCTAGGCTATCGATGTCCTCACCCCGGACCCCTCAACAAACTCGAAGACAACCCCCAGCCCTTCTTACTCCAGTATCCGGGCATAATGCTCAAAGAAGACGCCAAATGCCGAACTTTGGATCATCACTTACCTCTCCAACGCAAAAACGGCTTTTTGGCCATTCGGAGACGCTGGATCAGCCACTTTTGAGTGAAATTCTCGAACTTTTGAAATCCTCAAATATTGAGATGAAAGCTTCTACGGAATCGCAACTACGACATTTGGTCAACATGAAAGTGGCAACATATGAAACTACAGTACAGACATGCGAGACCACCATCAATGATCTCAGAAGTAAGCTGGTAGAAATGGGGAGCTAGTCTATATCCTGGATGATGAAGGCGGTTGCGGTGATGAAATGAGATCACTTTTTCTGTCTGGCTTCAAGTGTACGTGTCTGTAAATGTCTTGTAAAGTACACCGTTCACATACAGTACTGTAGACGTATTGTAATATACATGGATATTCGTAGAAGGCGGTCTAGATCGAGGTGCTAAAAATAATGTCCAACCAGAACTCACCATATTTAGGATTTATCTTCCGGCAATCAAGTCCAAAGAGGTTGAGGTCAAACTGAATTCGAAAACTACTGTATCATCACGTACGAGGGCCTCTAATGCCAGCATTGACCCTCGCATACGGCTCATGTCTGTTTCCCGACGATGCTAACGACTGCGCTACTTCGTTCTCGCCGATGTCCAAATCATTATCCCTTCTTAGAGGAATCACAGTTGCTTCACCTTCGCATCTACCCCTGCAATTGTCTCTGGACTGATCTAGTAATAGCTATCTCTTGTGCGGGAGTCGTTCTGCAACGCCCAGATTCGGAGCCTAAGGCCCAAAGTGCAATGTAGCCAACCGCATCGATTCTTTTTCAACGTTCTAGTACCGGAGGCCCCGCCCAATGCTGTGAGGTGGTTGGTTCATTTCTATGCGTTATGTAGCAATGTCTTGTTCTCACCTCCAATCCATCGACCAAAACGTAGCCGGTAGCTAAAGTAGCGCATCACCTCGAGGGCAGCTCTGTTAGAAAGTCATCGGGCACTGTAGACCCTTCCAAAGTCATTTTCATCTCTCGGTAATCTTGGAAACTGGTGGGATCTGTGGGCGATGTTATGACGGATTACGCAATACGTATTACCAGGTAGTTAGGGACTAACTCACACTCGATATTCTTGTTTTCATCGCGGTATATCTACTCAAACTTGTCTTCTAATTTGAAGTTACTTTCTCCTTATCCTCCTTTGACGGTTTGTGCTACAGAACATCAAAATTCGACGTTTCCCACTTCTCCTATATGCATCGACGAAACCATAACAGGGCTTCTCTGACTAAGATACCATAACTAACGTGCACTCGATTCTAGAGTTTCTCTAATAGAACGTTCCTTGAACTATATATAGTAGCTTTAGCTCCTTAGTTATATAGTATAGATACAAAAGATTAGGCTAAATAGTGCCCGGGGTACTCTAGTAGATATAATTTTCCTGTGCTAGATCGG
Organism: Penicillium goetzii; assembly: GCA_037043885.1. Taxonomy (NCBI): domain Eukaryota; kingdom Fungi; phylum Ascomycota; class Eurotiomycetes; order Eurotiales; family Aspergillaceae; genus Penicillium; species Penicillium goetzii. The sequence continues at coordinate 284,041 of JAWLST010000040.1, forward strand.
ATATAATATTATAACTTTATTTTGGTATATTAGCCTTAGAATAGTCTCGGAGGATACTATCGAAGGTTTCCCTAAACTTATACCTACTACCGACAGCCTAAACCTCCACTAGATATCTTATATCAATCGCGGCGACGGCTATAGATAAGACGTACGAAGTATAATATAGTGATTCTAGCGGTAACTAGGAAGTCCTAATACTTAATAGCCGATATAGTCTAGGTATAGGCATATTTAGTCTAATCGAGTTTCCTACTTAGATCCTTAAACTCTACCCTTATATTAATACGAGTTGATAAGACACGATTAGAATAAAGTAAGTAGATAGACTAATAATTATCGCTTATATTAGGACCTACTACACTAAGAGTGTATACTACTATACGGATATACGTAACTAGCGTAGTATCTACTTAAACGATATCCGGAAGTAATAGGGTAGACGGTATCGTAAAAAGGTAAGAATCGAGGAACCTCTCGAAGAAAATACGGGTTAGAGGCTAGATTTTATAGCTCCTTCGATTTTTATATAGGATATAGAACTAGAGTAACTAGGCGGGCGGCTATAAGGACTCGAAATCACGTATATAGTTCGATAAGAAAGGCGCTAGGGCTATACTTACTAGCGTAAATCTCACGAACCCTATAACCGCTAACTAGTTAAGAAGTAGTAACTTAGAGAAAATCGTTCTTAGACTAGTAAGATTGGATATATTATGTAAAAGGCACGCACGGCCCCTTTGGATTGAGATGAGATGAGAGGTTGGAACGTGGAGTGGGACGATAAGTGGGCATACACTGGTTTATAAGCCAAGCCAATCAACAGGACCACAGCTGGAGTCACTAAGTCGTGCCTAAGTCTACTCAGGGTTTCCAAGATATTACGTAATCAAACTTAGTGCCTAATAGTCAGTAAATCTCCCCTGTTCTGCCCCCTTAACGCGTATTTACACCGCTCCGCTCTATACTGAAAGTTTATATCGCCTTTTTCAAGCCCTCTTTGTCTCGTTATATCTCTAGTAGGTATAAGGGTCTAGATCCGAACCCTAGACCCTTCGTTTCGTTCTTTACACCTTTGATCTTAATCTTTAGAGGCTCTAAAGCTAAGTTCCTTATTTCCGCAACCCTATTAAAGACATATTACTTCCGGGAGAGTTTCGAGCCTCTATAATAGCGTCTTATTTAAATCCGTAGCCTAAAAATATTATTAGTTAATACAGAAATCGTATTATTAGGATCTCCGACTACTAGGTAGTTAAATAGGGCCTAGATATCACGAAAGAAGAAGCTAAAAATTAAAGAATAGCGTATAAACTTATAGATAACTATATCGTTTATATCCTACGCGTATATACTTTCTTTTCTAATAAACGGGGCTAGGACTATATTATAATAGAGTATATAGAGGGTAAGATTATCGATCCGTTAGAAGATATTAACGCTATAGAAAAGGTTATAGGTATAGTTAATTATTTTATAATATTTCGGTATAATATTCCTAGGCCTCTCTTTAGCGGGACCTATCGCGGGCTTCTCTTCCCCGAGATAGAGGATCTAGTTTTCGATAGTCTTAACGAGATAGAGAAGTAGTTTAATAGCTATCTTTTTATATATAACCCGAAACTAAATTTCTAGGGCTACGAGCTAGTACTTTGCTATTTAGATATAGCGCCTCGAAATATCCTATAGTAGGAAGATAGTTCTCTCTACCTTATTAACTAGGTATCGGCTAAGTATTATCTAAGATTATTCGAGTTTTACGCGTAGTAGATTATTAAAGGAAAGGACAGCGAGTTTAATTCCCTTCTCTTAAAATCGATAAATCCTCTACTATACTAAGAGATAGCGCAGAAAGAGTCTATCCTATATATATAGAGGAATATTTAAAAGTATCCTTTATAAGTTCTAGAGACTATATCTATTTATTAGTTAAGACTAATATCTCTAGCTAAACCAAAAATATAAATTCTTCTAAAATATTATTAAGAGATTTAATAGATCGTATTCCTACACTACCCTATCTAATACTAGACTATCCGCTAGGCTAGTATAAATAAGCTTAGCGGGAAGGCGTTACCCTGATAGGACCTACTCTAGTCGCTCCTCTACGCTCCTCTCCAGGAGCTAGAGAACAAAATCGAGTTTACAATCGCGTCGCTCGTTATTTACGAGTAATTTAGGATCCGTACCCTAAACTATCTAATACTACGTAGTTTCGACTAGCCGCAGCCGTCTAGGTTATTTAATTTACTATAGCATACACCACCAATCTTAACCATAATTATATCTAGGCTATTTGAAAGTTTTGTGATATATATAATAGCCGAGAAATCGCTATATCTAGCGAATCCTCTTCGTATTAAGATAATCTATAGCCGTTTAGGCGTGTGTCACCGCTTGAGATTCGGCCATCGGCACGCGCGTGTAATGTAGAGTAGGGTATATCATATAGCTTTGCTGCCGCGCGAAGAGATGCGATTCGGCCATCTTTGATATCGGAAAGGGCTAACAGTATCCTGCACTCTTTATTTACCGATTTTGCGAGGATTCAGTGCGAATTGGTGGCATAGTAAGTGGTTGAATTAGGTATGTTGGGTGGAGTACGCGATTTTGGATGGGGTGATCCGCTCGGCCGTGTGATGGATCCACGTTATTAAAGGAAGCGTTCCTAAGAACGGTGCCATGCAATCCTGGAAGGGATTCGGCTCCTTATTTTTCTGGCAGTTCTGCATCTACTGGTTTCACGTGCCTTCCTACATTCTCTCTGGAGTCTTTGCTGGTAGCTGCTTGGGGCTGAGCGACCTTCAGTGTTGTCGACTTCATCCTGGAACCGATTCTTGCGGTACGGCATCCTTCTGGGTCGCATTCTTGGCATGCTCCACACTTAGTGGACATGCCCAAAACCTCGAAGCGAAGTCATGCGTTGGTGGAGCTTCTACACTACGCGAAGCCGCGGCCTACCTTGAGGGCCGCCTCCAACAAATTGGGCGGAAGACCATAATTCTTCTCCAAGATTCGCCATGAACTGCGTGTGGCAATGCGCATGTATGGCCGGCGAGGCGTATTAATTTCGCGATGTCTTTAAAAGTATGTCGGAAGACTCTTTCTTCGGTCTTCTAAGCCGTTTGCAAGGAGGTTCACGTGCAATTGGGTTTTATTGACTTGATTGACATATGAACCGCGGCTCATTTTTACATCTTTTCAACTGATGTATATGCTTCAATAAATAATTTTATTTGAAAACCTCAAGAGCATTTAGACGTGTGTCCTCCAAAGCAGACTAGGACTGGTCCCAAATTTGATTCTTGTCAGAGATAATGACGAGATTCGAGGACTCGGAGAGGTGGTTATTCCGACATCTATAGTTCTATTGTTGTAGGTTTTAGCAACTGTAGTTTGAGAACCAAGTAAAATACAGTCAAAATTCCAAAATCAATATTGATTCAAGGCGATAATGTTCTGCTACGGATGCCTTCTTAGAAGGAAGTCTCCTGCATTGGGGATAGCTGGAACTCGGACTCGGATTTATAAATGTTCCTTTCCGTGCAGCTTTCGGTGACACAGTTACTCCGGAGCCGGCTGTCGAGCACCACTCCACATCCAGACGCACGGTAACTTACCTCTGCTCTGCAACTTGCCTGTTTATTTGGCCCCTGGGTACCAGCCGAGTACTTCTGACAAGTGTGAAGGCGCAAAAGAACCAATAATACCTTATCAACGTGAACACATGACTCTTGGTCGTTCACACCAGATGCTTTAAAAATACTTAGTAACGCTAATCAACAACCCCTCTGAGTGCCGCCAGAGAACAAGTTAACCCAGCATAGCAAGCGTCGACTTCTACTCCCCAAGTTCGAAGCATCTATAATCTCCACGCACGCTATCAAAATGGAAGGAGTGCGCGAGTCGAATTACCTCCCCCAGGTCATACCCCGGTGCCTTAGACAGATGACGCATTCCCCACCACTTTGTCTGCCGCAGGACGGTGATTTTCAAGCAATCCAGGTTCTGAGGGAACTTGGACAGGCATCGGGCAATTCTTCTGCTAGCATTACCCAGGCCACCAACCTGGCGTCTGGGTTGTCCGATGTTATCGTCATTCTCGAGCGCCCTCGCACTGTCGAGTTACATTGCCCCAACCAAAGCTTTGATAAGTTTGTGCAAGGCTGTGTTACTTTGAAAGTGGTGGATGAGCTACTCCGCTTTGCTAGTCGAGGGACTCGGGACATTGGTACCGTAACTGTCATTGATGCATTCTCATTGCAACCTGAAAAGAATGCCGAGGCAGACCTCAGATGTGAAAAGGCTCTCGCCCATTTTCTGCAGCTAAAGAAACCTCAGGTGATAATTCATTGCACAAATACAGTCTATAAGAGTCTGTGGATGACCAGATTCAACTTCGGGGGAAGACCTTACAGAATACGGAGCGAACATATCGAAATTAGCGAGGGGCACACCGCTCTCGTGATACCGTCTTTCCATCCGTCGCATGCCATCAACTACTGGAAGTACAGAATGGAGCTGCGAGTTTTACACATGTATCACTTCGCCCTGGCCTTCCACTTATTGGGTGGTAGAATGGTTATATCTTGTTGCATAACCAAAATCCAGGATCTTTGCCTTCACCAGGGAGGCAGAGATGAAGACAAATCTTCACCCAGTGACTCTGCCCTGGCATCATGGATAGCAAATAAAATCAGCAATTCTTATTTGCATCGTGGAAAAGACGTCATTCCAGTCTCAAAGGGCGTTTTGGCCGATGAAACTCTCTCGGAAAGGATAAACAGAGAGTCCGACACATTCGATGCCTTGAGTTTCTGGCTTACTCTCCTTCTCATGAAGCCGCAGAGGTTTGAACTTTTTGGCATTGCATCTGCCAGGTTTCTATTGCAGAGAGCGAACGAAAAGTTCAGCCCCATTTATTCGAGAATTTCCACGGCGTTGCATGAACTGGTAACAGAGCATAATCATTGGTTCTTCGAAAAAGAAGACACCGATTTGGTCGGCCTGAGAGACAGGTTTTCAATGGTTGCCCTCCATGATGACCCGCAAATATCCGGTGTCATCAAGGCAAACCGTAAAGCTTGTCTTGCAGTCGAAAAGTCTCTAGATCTTCTTGACAGCGGCCAAGTCGTTGATTTTCGCGTCCACAAGTCTCATCACTATTCTGTCGTTATAGCACAAAATGTTTTTCTGGCTAAGTACTTGGCGAACTCACAAAAAATTACGATTTTCACTGCGTTGCGCATGGAAGCGCTGTCAAAACGCTGTTGGGTCATTAATGAGATGTTACGGAAACAGAGTGAAGACGGGCATCTACCATATGTCGAAGTGGTTTTACACGTCAAACGCTTGTTGGAATGTCTCAGAAAATTGAGAATGGAACTTGAAGCTATTTTAGAATAAGTAGCCTGTGGTTCTCAATTTCCTGGTACACACTCACAATTCATTAACGCCCGTCGCTCGTTGTTTGCGCGCAATTTGGGATCCGCACCCTAAACCATCTGATGCTGCGTAGTTTCGGCTAGCCGCAGCCAGCCGTCTGGGTTGTTCAACTTGCTGTGGCATCAACCACCAATCTTTTCCAAAATTGTATCTGGGCTGTTTGAAAGTTTTCTGACATGTATGATAGCCGAGTGACCGCTACGTATATTTCCCCAATTGTATGATTCTTAGGCAGAATTACTTAAATTCCCAATAAGTACTTTGTCTCCATTACCTCGGCCAAATTTGAGACCAAGTAGTTTATCGGGACCAGTCACGTCTTGGAACGATCGTCAGCCCGTCAAAACCACAGCATCATTCCAATAATGTAAGAAGGACAGTTGACTATGTACCTTTCACGACTTGACCCCAATGGAATCTTTTGTAGATATGAAACCTTCATTTGGCGCTATTGGCAGTGTTACGGATAACCTTGACCATAGATTTGATGACTTTTCTTGACTGATCTTTACAAGAGTACTGATCTGCTTAGCTGTCGCACATGAGGTCATTCTATGCATGTTATGACATCAGCGGGTCTGTGAGAGAGGTTTTAAGCATGAAAACCTCCGGCTTGTGAATTTTCAGTTTCAGAACATTCATTCTCACCATGGAATCCAAAAAAGTCCCCCTTTCCACGAGTGTGTACTGCCCTATGTCGCAAGATGCAAGTACCTAATGTAAAGCAGATTTTTGGAGTCACAAATGGTCGAACTTTGCTCTTCAACCAGCTGTGATTCCTTGAAGATACACCAGAGGTTACTTGAGTCCAAAAGCGAAGTCGTGGCTGCCGCATTCCGGCGCGATTTTCCAGAAACCCATTCTAGGTGTTACACGTTCACCGAGACCGCTCATGTCACTGTGTCCCAGTTTATCGAATGGGCATATAGTGGGGACTATACTGACGTGAATCCTATGCCTATCCACAAGCCTTGGGAGAAACAACTGGGAAATCCTCCAGAGCCAACAACTCCAGAGCCGCTGGATGAACTTTCGGAGGAGAGCAAGGTCTTACCCGCGCACACACTGCTATCTCATCTACATGTCTACGTATTCAGCCATGTTTATCAAGTCTCAAAGCTCAAAGAGCTGGCGTTTGATAAATTTACGACGGTCCTGAAGGATATGGGAAAGCCAACAAAAATCGATGAGCAGCTTGCGGTCATTGATTGTCTTGAGGTTGTATTTTCGAAAGTGGATCGCTATGATGGGCTTCGAGGGTGGCTAGCTCAATATGCTGCTTGGTGCTTGGATACTTTACGTCTTCAAGGCAAATTTCATGGTCTGCTGCGGAGGGTGCCGGCCCTTAGTTCGCGCATGATGGAATCACTGAGCCCAGCGAAAGAAGCTCCTTGGAACACGAAGTCGTGCAATTACCGTGTCCCACCTTATGATACCCGTACTAGCTTCGATGAAGAGAGTGGATATTAAGGGAGCAGAGTACTGTAAGTTATAAACATGTTCACGAATGGTCATCTGCTCTCTTTGTGGAGACAGTTACCGGCAAGCTTGATTCGGGCAACCTCCGCTTGAGCCGTCTGGGGATTGATATGGAGAGTCGCTAACGCGTATGTCTTCCGGATTCAATTTATTCGATTAAATTTATTGGGTTTAAGTTTCACCATCGTTTGTTCCCTATCGACCCCATCACCATAACTAATAAACTGAGTGATTAGTGCGGAAGGCATAGTTGAATGACCAGATGATTGAGGTCAAGAGGTGACCTCTGGCAAAGGTTTGGCTGTTCTGCTAGAAGTTGAAAGCCAAGTAAGGAGAAACCTTTGCCTTGATTCCCACAATTTTGGCAATTTTTCACACTGACTATCTATACTGTACCCAAAGGTTATAGAATATAGAATAATGACCGCAGGCGTCCTCATGCGACATTTGTGATTGATGGAAGCCAAACACCAAAAATCATGGCAAAAACCAAACATAACGATAGTGATATCACCAATTGTCCTCAATGAGGCTGATTATGTTGTCGTTGATATTATTTTGTTCAGCCTCTTCATCAGTGTCATACCATGCATCCAGCTCCGGGCACCAATGTCATACTTCTTATGGATAGCTGTGAGTCTCGATTTCAGTTTCATTTTCAGAAAGAAGTTCGCTTTCTATGAGACCAGTCAGCTGATTTTGCACGACTACTTACCGATCAGCGACAGCTCAAGATGTATACCGTTGTCTTTCTCGACCCTGGAAATAAGACTTAGGCAAAGAAGCTTCTGAGTGGTAATCGTGGGTAGGACTTACCGACCAGTCACACAGGCCTGTATGTTAAAGACCGTCCGTTTTTCCACCACCAGCACCCTCATCACTGGTTCTTCGTCATAAACGGCGTCCGCGTCTCCCTGCGCCTTCATAAATTGCCGACCGCATGCTCCGGGCTTTCCCCTATGTACATATACTCCCCTAGGACAGACATATACCTTTTTGGATTCCCATCTAGGATGGTACTCCATTCCTATATCCGTGGGCAGTGCTGTAGGAGATGGTGACCCTTCAATTTCTTCAAAGGAATACTCCACAGTTAGCACGTAGAGATACCGTTTGTTCTCAAGCCACTCCTGGAGTCGAGAAATTTGGAAATATCTTGCCTCTTCAAGAAGGGCAAGATACAAAGCGTGGTCGTGTCTTTTGCCGACGTCATAAAAGATCGGGAACACCCTACGCCGAAGATAACGTAGAATATGTTCAAATAGAGTTGGATCGGCATCAATGAAGTAAGAGCCGTCAGGAAGTGCATTGTTCCACCGCCCGGACAGCAGAGATGTGAAGAAGCTGCTCTCAGGTATGAGTGATCCACGGGTAGTATTGAATCGGCGCTCCCCCACCTGCAAAGTTATCTGCCTGGTTTGGGCATCATGTGAATTTTGGGAAGGGCTTTCAAATTGTTCCCTGAATTACTGCACGGCTTAAAATAATCTTTGAACCATTATGAAATAAAGGTTTGATAGACTGCGTAATAGCAGGGCGGCTACAAGGTTAGCTCGAAGCCATTCAGTCAAAAGCTGAGAGAAGAGCCAAAGAGCAATGCTATCATCTTGATGTCATGCATAGTGGCTTCCGTACTCGGGTAGAATAGGCCGAAGTACAACCCCAGCTAGTCCCATCCCGTCAACCAAGCCTTCATCGTGCTTCTTTAATAAATCCTATTCCCTGAAAAGAGCACGCTAACTTCAAATGATTCCCGCGAAGGTGATGATTCTTGGTAATTCAATAATTTAATTCCATTATTAGGGTGGAGTAAAAATCCTTGATCCTTGGTGGGGAGTTCTTTTGCCTCACACCAATAGGTAAATACTATTAGTCAATCACTCTCAATTAATCACTCTCAATTAATCACTCTCAATTAATCACTCTCAATTAATCACTCTCAATTAATCACTCTCAATTAATCACTCTCAAT